>VZRV01009905.1:5040715-5162716 GCA_013398115.1 Falcunculus frontatus
TTTTTTTTTTTTTTTCTAATATCTAGTCTAATTCTCCCTTGTCTCAGCTTCAGGCCATTACCGCTGGTCCTCTCACTGCAAGCAGGCAGAAGAGGCCAGCTCCCACCTGGGTACAACCTCCCCTCAGGCAGTTGTGGAGAGCAATGACAACTTCAGTCCAAGATGCCTCCTTGGCCACCGCGAGGGCTGCAACTTGCAACCATGACTGTAGATGACCAGGGGACAATAACATCCTAAATCGCTACGGAAAAACCCACAAAAGCCAGTCTGTCAGCCAGCCAAGAGCTTTCAGGCAATGAGTGCTGTCAGTAAGAGCACAGCTTGCTTCTGCAAACACTCTCCGCGTAAAATCACTGTCAAAGGCAAATACAACATTGTTGGTAGCGCACTTACGGGTCACGTCTGTGCAGCAGCCACAATACCGCATGCAAAAACAAGGGGATGGGAAAAAAGTGTGAAGAAAAAACTGCCCAAGCAGGTGTTGTTTTCTGTTGATTCAGTCCTTCAGATTTCTAAGAATCATAAGTGGTCGTTGCAGATTAACAGGAGTTTGCTATTTGGAACGGGCTGCGTTCATTCCTTTAAGGAATGAAACATTCTGCTTTGATTAACAGTAAAAAATAGTTTCTTACGAAACTGTCCTTTCTCAGAACCTGCACGGAAATAGTTGGTACACGCACATAACATTTGTTGGCACATCTCTGAATCTGCTGTCTTCTACTCTCCAGATTTTGGAGAATGACCTGGTTGATACAGCTGATCTGGTTTGTATAGTAGGGAAGAAAGCCTCAGAAATGTGAAATATGTATAAACAATTTGACATGTTCAGCTGAATTGCAGAAGGCCCAGAATAGCAGTTTCTAAATTATATTTGTTCACATTAAAAAAAATAAATTATAACTCCATGATAACATACATACATATACATATATACATATATATATGTGTGTGTGTGTATATATATATATATGTGTGTGTGTGTGTGTGTGTATATATATATATATATATATAAAGAATCAGTTCAAGCTGCAGCAACCTGAAGGAAAAAAAGATGTGAATTTACAAAAAGAAGGGGCATTACAAAACATCAACCATCTTTGATGATGAGGAATTCAGGATAATTAGCTAAATTTGGATGTGTTTTTATAAGAGATGCAAGACAGGAGGCAAATGTGTGAGTAGACTCTCTATTGCCTAATATCAGTTCTCATTTGATCAAAAACTGTCAGGAGGAGTGAATTGTTGCAAAATAGATTTGACTCAATATTTTATGTGTAAAAAGACTATATGAAAAAAGCTCCTTGTTTCATCCCACAAGAAAGAGAAGTCAGCCATACATTTGCCACCTATGTATTCGTTTAGGATGTGAGAGACAGGAATCCAACCCTTTGGGTCTGGACCAACTAATGGTTTTATAGCACCACGCTGCTGACTTTTTGGACTCCTTTTTGTCTATACTGTGGTATCACCTGAAAATTCAATAAAATTTTAATCAAAAAACCCCTGTGAGCTGAAACACGCAGCAGCTGGGACAACTATAATCTCACAGCTAGAAAGTAATTAATTTAAGAGTTTTAAATTGAAGAGTAAACTTATTTCCATTACCTCACTAACTAGGGGATCCCCAATGCAACACCTGGGCAGAGGTACCCAAGCAGAGACCTAGATACTGTTAAACTCCATCCATGCTAGAGGATCACTGGGATGCTGTTCACACGGGCTAATCATGAGTTATTCCCAGCCGCAAGCTCAATTGAGTGATTTGCAGTCCTCCTTGCCAGTTGTCTGCATTTAACCCATTCCTCCCAACACTGACAAATAGTACATCCTCAGCCACCTCACTCCTGGATTGTGAGAAGCGTGTAACTTGCTGCCATTCAGGGCAGCCATTCAGAGGGACCTTTGCAAGCTGCAGAAATGGGCTAATAGGAATCTCAGGACACTCAGCAAAGGCAAATGCCAAGTCCCACATCTGTGATGAGGTATCCCTCTGCAAAAGCATAATCTGGGGCAGCTCTCAGAAAAGGACCTGAGGGTCCAGGTAGACAATGAGCCGAACATGAATCAGAAGTGAGCTTTGGCAGCAACAAAAAACTGCATTAGCAAGGGAGTAGCTTGGAGGCTGAGAGAAGTGATTATATCCATCTGTTCAACACCCAAGAGACTGCATCTGAAGAGCTGTGAGCAGGTCTGGGTCCTCATCATCAGAGAGGTGTTGACAAAATGGAGAGAATCCACTGTAAGAGCACTACAGTGTTTGAGGGCTGCAGACTGTGCCAAGCAAGGGGAGACCAGGTGTTTGTTTAATCTAGACAAGACATCCAGGTGGGATCTAATTGCAAGTTTCTGCTACCTAAAATGAGGGTTGTAGAGAAGATGAAGCCAGACTCTCCCTGAAGATGTCCTGTGAAAGACTAAGAGAAAATGGTCACAAGTTGCAAAAAGGGAAATTTCAACTGGATAGAAGAAGATTTGCAGCAATAAGAGTGGCTGTGCACTAGAACAGGGATCGGAGAGATAGTGGTGTCTCCAATATTGGAGGTTTTCAGAACATGGCTGGACAAGGGCATGAGTAACCTGCACTTACAGGACTTACAAGAAGTCTTCTGAATGTCAACCAGACAGTATTTTCAGACGCAAATAGATGATGTGTGACAGCTTTGTGTTTAAGACATTCCCATAACACCTGTTTTTCCTAGTTTTGATAGGCCAAGGTTGGTCCTTCCTTTGTGTTCTCATCATTTTAGAAAAATTCAAAGTGGTGTTTTTACACTCAGTTTCATGTTAGTGAATCTTTGCAGCTGAAAATTACTTTATGCAAACAAAGATTCAACCAGATAAAGTCTTTGAACTTTACCACAATCACTCAAATAATAATAATGAGTTGGCAAAGTTTGTCAATTGTCATCTGTGTGAGACTTTGATAAGCCATGGCATCAGTCCTGTAAGTGTCTGTGTGATTGGTTACCCTCATCTACTGATGTAGTTCAGTAAGCACAAAACCAGAGAGCTGCTATAGAGGTTCCTCCATACACAGCTCCAGAATTTTCTCACTATGTACTTCTTCTAACATGGTATATTTAAATTGCATTTCAGAGCACGCTTTCATTTGCTGTGCAGAAGGATCTCTGCTCAGGTGTTTTTAATTAAATTTCCAGTTTAAGTAAGAGGTGTTGAAATTTCTATCACAGTTGCCCTCAGAAAATATTTGTTTGGGAGAACTAGTTTGATAAAAGTTTGGAAAATTGGCTCGGGTTCCAGAGAAGGACATAGTACATATGTTTAGCTGCTGTTGCATATGTGTATCAACAGTACACAGGGTACAGATATTTGGTAGCAGTTTGACCATTATAGTTTCCCCAGTAGCCTAGCACAATTGTCTTGGAGCTATGCTAAAAAAAAAAAGAAGCAAAATTAGAGCTATAAAAAGTCACTGTGGTAAGATTTGTGTGGTTGCAACTAAAAATAAAACTTAGGTTCACAAGGAGAGTGCTATTTTATTGCACGTCCTAATGTTCTGTCTGTGTCATAATAAATGCCAATAAAACTTACTATTTAATACTCCTTTGAATTAGTTCCCATTTGTTGCAGTCATGTGAACATATTAGGGTGGCAGAAGCAGGGATGGAATAGGGAATAGGATACCCTTTCCAAAGTACAGTAAAATCCTTTGTTTATACACTGTGCTGCAGTGCTTTTTGGGTTTTTTCTTTTTAATTTAAAGACATTTATAAGCCACTCACTAAAGGATACAAATGTGAGCTCTTAAAGATGCTTTGCAACCATCTTTTTCTTGAGCTTTGTATTTTGGGGGAATGCATGTATATTTATTTGCATAGAAGTACCAGAAAAAAATCTCAGCTCGTTGCACTCAAATTATTCATAAAATTTAGCAGACCTAACATTTGAATTCAGGTTATGTGTGTTGTAGCTTCCAACAATTCCACTGTTTGAAAATTATGTTTGATAAACCCATTCTATGCTGTAAATTGCCTCTTGGAATTTTCCAATAATGTTAGTTTGCAACTGTGAAATAAAAGCCTTTTAATGTAGTTAGATGTTGGTCACCTAAACTAAAAATCCTTGCATTTGCTTTGTCTCAGTAGGTAGAAACCTGAATGGAGTTTTATTGGATAAAAGCAAAGGAGAGGATAAATACTAGAATTTTAAGTGAAAAATGAAAATTATTGTGGTCAAATGCTTTGGTGGGATGTCTATTTTCTCTAAACTTTGAACACATTCTGTTGCTTTAACGGAAGAGATATTTCATGCCTCTGCCATTTCCATTATCATATATTTCTTATTTGTGATTTCTTAAATTTGAAAAATGTGCTTGATTCTTTGAAAAAGCAAGAATTGTGAAACCCTGGATTCTTTGGATTAGACTTAAATGCAGAGAGGTCCTTCTCATCTGGCTCACCAACAAAAGGTTGGAGCACAGTACAGAACACAGATGAAGAGGCAGCAAAGATACCTTATTTATGTAGTCACTGCTACTTCTGGTAATGATTCCTTCCCAAATTACCCCTTCAAACTTCATGCCTGAAGTTTTTCTTTTGTTGGCATTCAGTTGCTTCAATGCACAGTCCTGGACTCGGCTGAGTTTTAAGCATCTAAATTAGCTACTCAGGCTAGAAGAACATCTTGTCTTTATAATGACCTGTGAAAAATAAAGAATCCACATGCTCCCTATTGACTGTGTAGGGAGCCTGAAATTAGATGCCTCAAGATACAAACACAATTATATGTACAAAGTGAAGCATAAATCTGAATGCTGTCAGGATGTTTAGTGTTCACTGTAATGGACTCCTGGGTGGGACCACTGGATACAGAAACGGTGGGAGTCACAAATGTGATGGCCATATAGAAATGATGTATAGGATAAGATTTTTTGAAAATTTTTTTTTTCATGAGTTTTCCTAGGGGTACATTTCCACTGAAAAGTTCAGTGTACTTCTGTCATTGACATTGTTAGTTCTCAAATTATCTAATGAAGCATTTTGTTCCCAAATGCTCAGGAACAGTTTTTGTTTCTGTTCCAAATCAAGATAAACTGAAGCATGGCCTGGTACGACCCCTGTTCAATGACATGCAACTGGGCAGAGGCAGTGTTAGAACTAGAAGGAAGATGTTACTGAACGTGGTATACACTTGTAGTGTGAAACATGGCCTGCCTGAATGTCCTCCCAAAATGAAATGAGCACTTGCAACCTCATCTCCAGTCCTCCAGACTCCCATTAGTAGGTAAAGTACTTGCTACTTTGATTTCACAAGGACTATTAATGGTAGCAAGCACTGCTTTGGATAGCAAGTGTTTGCAGATGGATCCCTAAATCGCCTCCTATGGAATAGAAATGAGAGCAAGGATTTTGAGGGAGGTTGAAACAACTGCTAAAGCTATTACTAATGGTCGGTTGGAAATTTTGTAACATATCCAAAAAAGTGTGCGATAACATAGAAGAACACACAAAACCAAGGCCAAGACCATATTTCTAAAGAATTTCCATGATCTCTACATTTTTATGTAGGAAATATCTCTTAGATATTGGATATGTAAGATATAAAAATAGCTTTCAGTTTGGTTGACATGAGATGGTGACAAAATCCTAATGGCAATGCTGCAACTATCTGTTGTAATAAGCACATTTGTGAAGATAATAATAAATTATGAGGGGTGAATCACACTTACTTCATATTGAACATGTTATTTAGACAATATAGGGATCCACATGGAATATATTTTTTTGTCCCCTCATTACCAGAAAAATAAAGGCACACCAAAAAAATCCATAACTTTATCAGTTTCTTTCCTCAACAGTCACAGAATTAAATTAATCTGCATTCTAATTCTACTGGCATTGATGAAATTAGTTCAGGAATTCATACTCTGCAATTCACTTATATTTTTTTCTTTTGATTGTACTTTATTTGGGAAATAGAAAAGTATGATGCCGTTTTAATTTTCTGGAGGATGAGCACTTTGCAGGAATAGAGATTTTCCAGAATTACATCAAATAACACCCACAGTGTACCTGATATAGAGAAAATATTTCAAAGATACAGAATTGAACAATTACTTTAATTATTCTAGGGGAAAGGTCCCAATTTCAATAAGTCCATTGGAAAAATGACACATCAGTGGGTCAAAATCTGGCATGGTTTAGGATTTCCTTGGAACTCCATGAACATTTTAGATCCGGTGCTAAGCATTTACCTTGTGTGTGGAGAGGCCCTGATCCCTTGAATAATTGTTCTTGGTTCCATCTGACATACGTGTGATGTCCCATTACTGGGAGGAGGCAAACAGATGTTCCCCAAGTTGTTCCACGTAGAGCCTGAACATCACCTGCCTCTGGGGAAAACAGGTGACATCTGCAGACAACACAGATGTTGGGAGCCAGGTCTCACATTCTCACAGTCAATTCAACTGCAATGTCTCCTTTCTTATGCCAAGTAACATGTTATTTAAGGTCACTTGCTGGAGTGTGCATTACCTCCTGTGTTGTTCATCTATACGATTATTATGAAGCCTGTGAATTTGTTGCATCTGTTGTGTATGTTTTCTGCAGCGGATTGATTGACCTTACATGTTTTCACTTTCTGCCAGTCACTGTCTGGCTAAAAAGGAAGGCAGGAAGCAGCCAGAAAACGAGCAGGCTTGGGATCTCTGAAACTGTGGGGAGAAGAGTCAGAACTTGGAGAAGAGTGAGGATGGATGAAAAACAGATGTTTTACAGAGGAGTGGTGGCAGCTGGGTGAAGCAATAGCAGATTTCAGGCAGAAAGAGTTATCATTGTTAAAAGAGTGAGTTTGATGCTAATCTATTAATACCAATAATGTATAGTGTGACTTTGTGTAGTGTAATCTTCTGTTCCAAGAAAAAGCATCAATCCTAAAGTGGCGGCAAACAAGCTAATCTTATGCAAGAAAGGTAGAAAAAAGCTTTTTACATACCAATTAAATTACTTGGCTCAAAAATACTTATTTTATAACATTCTGCAGCATTATTTCTTCCTGATGTTTTCCCTCTGATTTTATGTGGTTGCACTGGAATTATCCATGGTCATCCTCCTGCTGTATTCCTGGCATTTACTGACTACAGCAGTAGAACAGGGTTGAGGTGTGGATTTGGGAGATAGGGTGCTGGAAGAAAAAAAATCAAATGGAAACACCGGAAATCTCTACATTTCCCAAGAGTCAGGTCTATAGAGGTTATTCATTGGGAAGAGAGGCATAGTTTTGGATTAGCCTTAAAATTTTTCAGAGTGCAACCCAGCATTCTTCTGAGTGCAGAATGTCAGAGTAAAATCAACACATTAGAGGTAACTAAAGTTGCCTTTTCCAGCAGCTGTTTTCTGAACAGCACACATAATGATTTAGTATTACAGAATCACAGAGTAATTCAGCTTGGAAGGGATCTCAAGCAGTCATCCTGTCTGACTTGCTGCTCAGAGTAGGATTGGCTCTAAGATCAGAGCAGGTGGCTTGTGACTTTAACCAGTTTGGTCTTTAAAACCTCCAATGACAGAGATGACACAGTCTTTCTAGGTAACACGTTCCACTCCCTGATTATCCTAATAGAGAAAAAGGGTTTCCTAATATCTGGTAAAAGCCTGCCTTTTATCTTGTAAATGTTGTCGCTTGTGCTTCCATCCTGTACCACCCTGTGAAGAGCCTGTCTCTGTCTTCTCCACAGCCTCCCGACAGGTACTGGCAGTCTTCTATTAGGTCCGAATTCTTCTCTCCTCCAGACTTAACAAGCTGTTAAGCCTGGAGGAGAGAAGGCTGTCCCTCAGCCTTTTCCCACAGGACAAGCACTCCAGCTCTCTCTAACCATTTTGGTGGCTTTTCACTGAGTTTACTCCAGTTTATCTTATACTGGGGGTTGAAAACTTTATGCACTATTCCAGATCTGGTCTAATAAATGCTGAGCAGAGGGAGGTAATAACTTCTCTGAAACTGCTGGATGTGCTTCTGTTAATACAGCCCAGGATGCAGCTGGCCTCCTTTGTTGCTGCTGATGCTTCGCCTTGCTGATCCCCAGGACAAGAGAGCTGTGACCCAGACGAGGGGATGCTACTTTGTTCTGGCTTTACCTCTTCCACTTACCTCTTTTGTTGGCATGGTCCTGGAGCCTGAAGGTTCCAGCTGTCCTGCAGACAGATGAATCAAAGGCTGTTTCTTCTCAGAAAAGGTAAGGATAATCCAGGGCTGCAGATATTGCCAGATAAGCTACAGCCCTTGTGTAATGGATGCCGTAGAAGTACATGTATTGCATGTGCTGGTTCTACAAACGCAGTGTCTGTGTTTCCTTTGTAGTGAATGGAGACAGACAGGTTCCTTGTTCAGTGAGGCAGGAGTCAGGCACTGACTGGCTTAACAATTTTTCTTAGCAATCCCTTTGCTCCCACCATTTGATTTTCCTCAGCTGAGCAAAAGTCTGAGAATCTTAATTTCACATTCCTGTTGCAAATCTGAGATCACAAACAAACATCAGTTCCAGTTGCTTTATCAATTTTCTAATTTTGTAGACATATTTGTTTTCCTTTGCTTGTCTTTTTACCCTTTCCAGATGAAAATTACACTTGCCAGAAAGAATGGCCAAGCTGCTGAAATGAACTAGAGAATGATACTGAGAAGCAGGGCATTTGCTTGAGTGTATTTGTGGAGAATTAGGCTTCGGGTGGGTGGAATGTGCCTGTTGCAAAGGTTCTGTGGTAAAATTTACTGGAGCATAACATAGAGGATTTGAAAGACACGGATAAGCCAAACCAGCGTATGTGTTTGCATGGTTTGGAGTGACATTTACAACACAGGGTGGTAAACCAACCTCATTTCAAAATGAACCAATTCTCCAGGCACCACGTAGATCAGCAGGAAGTGAAGCCTGTACTCAGAAAAGGGCCACAAGAGAAACTAGTACCATTTGATGGACTACCCAGCACTGCACTGGGGTCACGACAGGAGTGAACAATGAAGGAAAAGCTGGAAATCAATATGCTTAAAGATCAGAAGAAGAAGAGCAGTGCAATTGACTTTAGATCCCATGATAAAATTTCTCACCCACCAAAAATGTATTTTAGTTTTTTACACTGAAAAAAGTAAGGTATTGTGGTGACAATACTTTATATCCTTTATTGAAGTTATTTCCTGTCAAAAACAAGGTGTTTTCTGTCAATTTTATGGTAACCAACAAGTAAGTCAGCTCTTGTGTGGCACTTAGCCTAGTCAGATACTAGAATATATCAGGCTTCAGCTCACACCAGATGTAGTCAGAGGTAGATGTAGCTGTAATGTATTTTCATTTAATTTCACCGATTTAGACGCACATGATTTGGCATTCACAATAGCTTTTTAATTAAAATGCTACTAAAACAACTCTCATTCAATATGCCACAACTTTATACCACACATTCATATTCTCATAGATGCTGTTAAATTTAACAGCTGTTATTTTCCCTGTAATTAGAAGTAATACAGACAGTCCAAACATCTGCTACAAATTATACATCGAATTACCTAAACCTATCATTCATGTAACTCTTTCAACTTCTACAAACCAAGCAATTGTATCCAATCTGTATCCAGTTTGGGGACAGGTGTACTTGCCCATAAGATTGCATGTATAGCAGTTGTACATGGACAATTAGGCTAGAAGTTTTAAAACAGGAGAAAGTACAAAGGAAGGTATCGAGACCTCTAAAGTTTGGCAATCAGGCTAATAGTAGTACATAACTGGGTAAGTACTGACTTATGAGTCAACCTTCTGACTCCTCCTCCTCATTGTTAGAAAATGATTTTTTGCTGGTGGTTCTGGAGACACAATTTATAGTCAATTCCAAAGTGCAACAGAACATACATGCACACAAAGAGGGTTTATTTTACAGTGATAAACAAAGTGAACAGCTACTTCAGACTGGTGATTATGTTGCACTGCAAGCGTAGGAAGATAAAACGTTGAGTTCCTAGCAGCACTGTTTACTTTCAGAAGCAATTTCTTTCTCACTTGCATGCTTTCTAATCTCCCAAATTGGTTTTTTTAATGACACAGCTTACGTGCATGTAATGCTTTTCACCCAGAACAATGCCAAAGTGCCATACAGACCCAGCATTGTATTAGTGAAGCTTCACAACAAATGCATGTTTCTGTATTGGCACTCTCTAGAAAAAGGACCCTGCGTACATGACAGAAAGTACGTCAAGAAGAGGAGAGCGTGTATATTCACATATGATATAAATTGTTAGATTGAGACTGAAGATTAATGTAGAATCTTCAATGCTGTCTGTATTCACCTTCCTTTTAATAGTTCAAGAGTGTTAAAGACATGTTAGTTAAGGCTTCATGATTTGTAGGATAATCAGTAGATATTCCTGGCTTCTCTAAGTTATGGGAGAAAATTAAGCAAAAAAGCAAAAACCATAAAACGTGCTATAAAAGAAAAATGTCATTCTTAATTTAGTCTCACCACATAAATCAGGTTTTCATTTGCATTTTGCTTGTTTTGGTTTTTTGACAATAGATGTCTACAACCCTCCTTTTTCTGTAAAGGGCAAAAAAGCACAGATTTTATGATGATTGTTTTGTAAGTGAAACTATTGAATACTTTTTGTTTTGCATTTAATATCCAAAACATTGTTGTAAGGTGTACAGCAATTTTAAAAGCCTACGATATTACAAACCATATTATATTACATATAGCTAAAGCTTACATTTTTTAAGTGTTACCTGTATTTCCCCATAATTAGTTATAAACCTAATAAGCCCTTGATAAGTCCTCTGGGATATAAACCAGCTGAACTTTGCAGCTATTTATTGTCTCTACAGGGGATTTAATAAAAATCTTGCATAAAAATCCCTCAATTTCAGGGAATTTCAGTTCTAACTTTGACCTTAGCATTTCAGCAAGGTCTAAAATGGGCTGATTATCTATCTCCATAATTACAGTATTACAAATGCAGCTCTGTACCCTTGTGATGATGCAAGACTGTTTCTTCTTTGCTTGTATGTCAGATAACCAAACTTTTCACAGAAAATCTACTTTGGAAAGAACCGCTGAATAGACCAACCTTGCCAGAACTGTGGGGACCTAAACATGTAGCACCTCTGCAACTGCCATTTTGGCACACAACGAGAAATGGCACACACTGTATCTTGGTATACTCTCTGAAGTCACTTCTGAGTTCTGGGTCTGTTTGTACATCCCATCTAACAGTTCTTGCACACCTCTTTTGTCTCTCCCTGTGCCATTGTGTGCCCATGAGAACAGGTCATTGCATGAATAACACATTTCCATGCACTCCCTTATTGAGACGCATCAAAGTTTTAAAATAGGATCTTAAAAACAGCCCTATCACTCTGGAATAACTTTTCCCAGCGATGCCCATTGCTAGGCAAAACTCTGAACTCCTTGTCAATAGCTATAGCCCTACTAACACAAACACAATGCCAGGCATTCAGCATTGTTTCCTCATCCTCATAAGCAGAAATGCTCAGTGGTATAAAATTAAATTCCCTGTCACAAGTGTGACAAAACTGAACCTACTGTACCATTTTCTGCCTTGTGGTTTTGATTATTTGCTCAAAACTCTGGTGACCTTTGCAAGGGTAAGAAGGTGCTGTACCATGACACAGTGGCAGCGATCACCGTCATCCTGCTTTGTGGTTTGCCTAGAAATTTCTTGCAGTTTAGGAAAGCTTTCCTTTTAATTTAGTGCATATGTGAAATAAATTATACTATGGAATGGTGCTGTCAAATATTTATTTAGTATCTCAGTACTTTAACTCACTTGCCAATCAGATAAAATTAGTTTTGAATTCTTTTATGCTGACATCATTTTCCTAACTTACAAATTCCCTCTCAGACAGAGAAGTAACAAATGTTTGCATTGGCCTGTTGTGAATAGCAGCAATGTTTAGGAATTTTAATGTACAGTTTAGTGTTTTTATAATGTCACTGTGAATCAGTGCTTAATTTTAGCTGGAGACGACTTTGTCCTTAAACAACTTTCTTGGTGTATTTTTCTATTTTCTAATTCAGCCTGAGTGTTAATGTTGGCTCCTTTTAGATGATTTGCATGGAGTTTCAAAAGCATAGGATTTCCCAAGACATTACGAAGCAGCAACAGTGGCTGCAAAGCCAAGTATATATTGCTAGATCAACAAGATTGGCTTCTAACAATCAAATAGAAAACATAATTGAAAATAATGACTAGTGTTTTGAGAATTGTTTTACTGTGTGTGTTACAGTTCCAACATCTTTCTGCATAATCCTGCTGATTATCTCTCATAAAAATAGCATATTAACTTGTGAAGTTTATGAAAATAAGGTCTGCTCTAGAATGCGTTGAAGTCAATGCAACTGGTTTAAAAATAGCTTTTCTTCTCAATATTTTCTTCATACAGGATAAGTTGTTGTCTGATACTTTAAGCCCTGAGCTGAAAAATTTTTACAGAGTTAAGTTAATGATCTACTATACAGAAGTAGCATCTTATTTGGATTCATTTTGTGTTCCTAAAGGTTGTTCGAAATCCAAAAACTAAACCGAGACAAAAATTAATCTACATGGTTTCACTGAAATTGCTCACTGAATTGTAGTAAATCTTGAACACATAAGTGCTCTAATAACACTGCATTCCTACTGTGTATTTACCTTTTTTCTTTGTGTTTTGCATGACTGAGAATTTTTTCGCTGTCAACTTTCAGTCAGAGGATAGAACACATTTGAATAAGCTTTGCATGGCCAATGTAAGAAAAAAAAGAAAACCGTGCATGAAATGATGGGGAACAATTTATTATGAAACTCCAGTTTTTCAGGTTTCTGGTTGGATTTTGTACCTTAAAGTTTTGCCTGTATGGCTGCCTCACTTATGCCTACATCACTTGTGAGGGATCACCAGAGCAGACGGGTTCTTGGGACCACTGGTGGGAATGTTCCCGAAGTCATTAGGGGTGAACTGTAGAAACACAGGAAGGTGAAAACATCTCTGCCCCTTGTCTGCCTGGAGAGAAAGTGAATCTCTCAGTATGTATGCTGACTGACAAAGGTAAAACTTGAAAGATTAGGTTAATAGGGTAGTTAGTTAAAAATGTTACTTTCTTAATTGTGTCATTTTTTAGAAAGAGGCATCACATCGAGTCTGTAATTCTAGTAGTTATTTTACTCTTTATTGATCAAAAGTTCTATCTGTGCTTTTATAAGGACTGCTTCTGTTTAACTGAGCCATATCAGCTTTGTAGTAGAAGTTATAATAGAAGCAGAAATTAGATATAACCTGGCAATACAGCGCAACCTGGTAATAGAGTCCAGCTTCTGTGGGGCCATTTACATTTGTGGTCATATAGAACAGTCTGTTACAGGATTGTCCAAGAACAGAGTGAGCTCAGGCTGAAGAAACCCTAAATAGTATGTTTGTACTCAGAATTTCTCAGTCATAACCAAGAGTATGGCTTTTTTTTTTACATTGTGTTCTGCACAACCAGACCGTAGAAAATATTGCCTCCACCATTTACAGCAAAGAAGGCCAAGAAAAAAAGGGGCTGAGGAACTGAGGAACTGAAACTGTGGTGTGTGGATGGACTGAAGAGCTTTTTCTTGTGGTTCACTGAAAAAAAACATTTAAGAACTGTAATACTGTAGGTTAAGCTACCAGTACTGGAAGAGAACTGGGCCTGCAAGTAGATATTTTCTTACAAAGTGGTCTGCTGACTGAAAATCTGGAGCAGCATCAGAGTTCAACTAATTGAGCCAGACAGTTTGTTAGACTGTCTTATAAAAGCTGGATGTCTGGCTAGATAACTTTTGGCACTTCGAAGAATAGGGAGGCAGATTTATGAACTGGACAAACGAGCGTTACAGTCAGGAATTTTTCTAACAGCTTGGCTCTATCTCTGAGAGACCCTTTGACTCTCGAAAAGGTGCTGCTTCAAAGGGCACTTTCTGATGGCTTTTAAATGCACCATGCAGCCTTGGATATTACTGCAGATTTTAAGCACCTTATCTTCCTGTGCAGCTCAGGAAAGAAGCAGGGTAAGTTTTAGAGCCTGTTTCATTCCCATTAATGCAGTAACATGAAAACTTTAAAATGGCAAGAATGTTCAAGAAGGAGACAGGTGTGCCTGCACATAGAGGAGGTGCAGCGTAAACACGCAGAAAGAATTGGTGCACTTCTGGAAAGGTGAACCTGAATCTGTGATCTCCTAGCATTGCTGAGACTTTAGAGACACTTGTCTTCCTCCCACCACACATGCAACCATGGCAGGCACCTCTGAGATACACCCACAAAACTCTTGTGCTCGGTTCTGCTTGGACAGGAATTGCTGAACCCCTTCCATGGCTGGCTCTCAGCCATTGAGCCCTAACTCGCCATGTCCTGAGCTACACCACCGATTAGCCTCCATATGCTCGACCCCAGCAGGCAGCCAACAGCAGTGCTGCCAAGGTTTCTGCATTTGTTTCTGCCCTGCCGGTGTTGCACGTCATTCCAATTCAGATCCATCAAACTATCCACCGCAGAAACTGAAACATCGTGGGCATGGGAATACACAAAATAAAAATTTCTTGGAAAAACCCCAGTCGCTATAATTGTAAATAGCTGTTTTTCTTCTTTGTATGCTATTTGCCTTATGGGTTCCACAATCTCTGATTTCTGAGCTTTAGATCAGCTCAGAGAGGAATAGATAAATTCATGCCTGGAAGTGATTGAAAAATAAGACAGCAGCTGCACAGAGAAGCATATGTTGTGGGTTATTTCCAGTATGACCAGGGTGCCAGACACCTTGTCTACACAAACAGAAGGAAACAATTGAGAACTGGGAACATTGTCACAGGTTTGTAATTTTTTGATGGTTCTGCTCCCTCTTATAACAAAACAAAATAGAAAATACAAATATTGATGAGAATTAAACACTTTTTCACCCATCACAAAGATCTGATCAAGTTTGGAGAAGTTTTGTATGCAAGCTGCACTGTTACTGAGACATCATTGAGGCTGCTGAAAGCAAAGCTAAGCAAAACCCCTCACACCCAAGGTGAAGATGATGCTGTGGCTTAGCATGTTCCCTTTTCATCCCTGGGAACCTCAGGACAAATAATGCTCACCACTTGCCAGTGTTGTTACAATACCACTCTTTTTTGCCATTATTTGGTCTCTGCAAACACAAGAGGCCAGGTGGCCTGGTGGACCAGCCATAGAAATGGTGCAGAAGAGTACATTGTTTTCAGAGCCAGACTCAGAGTCCATCCACACTTGGGAATTGAGAAGGGAGGAAGCAAAACAGTCACAAAATTCCTCTATTCTTTATTTCAATCACCACTTCTTCTTTTCGCCAATTTTCAGGGTGCACACTGCTGATTTGCAGGCAGTAGATTTTAACAGTCAGTCCTAAAAAATCCTGCATTAAGATTTAAGGTAAGAGTAGAAGAGGAAGCAAATGTATGGAGAAAGCTCAGGCTGATTTTTGGCAATCCTCTGCTTGATCTGTGCTGCGCTGTTGCCAGTGCTAAGTGTTCCAAAATCATATGTGATGAGAGTGACTTAAAAATAATCAATTTGGAGTTCCTTTTTATTTGCCTTCTGGCTTAAAAATAATCATTTTGAGGTTCCCTTTATTTGCCTTTGGTTTCTTAGCCTTCAGGGTACGCTCAGATAATGTTTTCTCAGAAACCATGTGTGCTAGAAAGCTGCTTTCTCTTTTCCAAATAAAAATTACTATTTCTCAAGTCCAGCCCTAGCCCTATGCTAAGTTTTCATGTACCAAATAGCAGAAGATGTGCAATAAGCTTATTACAGGTGAAATCATTTCTCTTGTTCACCCTGTGCTTTGTTTTGTTTGCTGTAGTCTAGGGTAGGACAGAAGAAGGAGAAACTGGACAAGTTAGTATGGACAAAAACATGAGAACAGAGAGTTGGGGAGGAGAGGCAGCAACTTAATGGAACAAAAAAGAGAAAGGAAGGCAAGGGTGGAAACCAAAATGAAGCAGGAGGATGGAAATATTCACCATGGAAAAGATTTAGGAGGAGAAAGCAAAGCTAACGAAGAGCAAAGATAATTCTGCCTATACCTGTCCTTTAGTATGACAGCTGCTTTGGAGCTCTGGAATCTATCAGGGCTATGAATAGCTATGTATCTGTAATTAATTATTTGAAGATGTGCCAATCTCTAACCAAGGATTAGCCCTGCCCAAGTAAATGGGCAGTAGCAGGTGGACTTTTGGAGACCAGGTATTTTCAAACTTCTAAATGCTGCACACTCGTGTAGTTCTGCACATAAGTGTCTTCTAGAGGGCCAAGTTAACTTGACATTCAGAGAATTTTAGAGAGTTGGGTTGGAGGGGCATTCTTCTAATTCTTAGGTCTGAAATTAAATCTGCAAAATTTGCTTTCTTTAGCAGGTATGTAACTCTGCTGACGGCTATCACAGTCTGATTTTTGATAGCCTGAGTATATGTAATACATGACTTGCAAAAGATTTGAAGGAACAACTCAGCAAAGCACGGAAGTCTGGCTAATTCTTCAAAGTAGAAGGTTCTTCTCTATTTTAGAATTTCTTCCCCTTTTACTCTTCTGTATATTTTTGTTACTATGTCGCCTGTAGCATTCTCATCCCTTTCACGTGATGTAGAATTGTCTTTCCGTTGCTCCAACTCTTTTATGTTTCTCTCTCTGCCCCAAAAATCGGAGACATCCTACTTAATGTGCATTGAACTGCCTCACATCTTCTTGTAAATATGTCAGTGAGTTTGCAAGATGTCTATAACACGAACCATAACATGTTCTCTGTTCAACCCTCTACTCTTAGAGCTTGGGAAATAGATGTGTCATGTTTAGCACCTGTTTGGCCACTCGACGTATCCCGCATCCTTATGGAATGAAGAGTAATTAATGTGTTATCTACTTTGGGAGGTTAGATTTAGCTTTGTTGTAGTTGGTGAGCCATACTTAATCTTGGTAAATGTCAGGACTTTTCCCCCCACAGATTTCAAATGCAAAGCCAAAATTAGAAGAAGGTTCCTTGTATACAATCTACCTGGAAGGAAGTGTTCTCATTGAATGATGAATACATAACCAGAGAAACATTGATTCTGTGACTTGGATGAGAAGCTAAGATGGCTATTGTGATACAACTCTGGCCAGTAAAAGGTCGAAACACAGGAAAAACTTGAATTTTCATTAACTTCTCTCTATTGCACACAGAGGCACAGAAAACTTGCACTTGGCATTCACATGCAAAGCTCTCTCACATCTCTCCTCCCTTAAGACTCCTTGGCCTAGTAGTAAGTACTGGTTGTGCTCTGCAAGGGCAACAAATAGACCAAAAGAGACCAAAATGATCAGGCAAATAAAGAGAAAAGATGGATTGATAAATGTGCTATAACTAAAGACCAAACAAGATTGAGACAGGACTTATTTCAGGCATTATGTGTTGGTCAATAATTCATTGCTGATTTAAAATTGACTTTTAGTAAAGTAATTTGGACAGCAATACCTAAGCTACTGAAATTAGATAATATTTATTGTATAATTAAATACTGGTTTATTTTTTTAAATATTCTATCAGATAGCTTGCTATATAGCCTTCCTAGCCCATAGATTTTTTTGGTGTGAATATTAAACTTTAAATCTAACCTAATTTCATTTTTTAGAGCATCTTTTCCATACATGTAATGAAATGTATCACATACTCATGAGGCACACAGAAAAAATACAGAAGTTCTCCGAGTGGGAAGCCTTAGCCACCTATGTCATTTTGGTGTTATCAGCATATGATGAGGTCTGCAACATTACATCCACGCCTGGAAATCACCTATTGCCAGCTCCTGAGCTGCAGAAATAAAGAACCAGGGAAAATATTTCTCCTTTTTTCTCTCCCTCCCTCCTTCTCCTACACCCACATGCGCACACCCACCCACACGTGGGTGTGTGTGCATGCGTGCACGTACACACAAAAAGCTTCTGTTTCAATTCTCTTCTCCCAGCTTCTTTGTACAATTACAAATTGCAGATGTTCCAAACTTCAGGGCAGGGTTTGGTTTTGTTTGCAAATGAAATATACAATTAATACGTTAAAAAATAAATTACTCATCTTCTCAATAAGAATATTCAACCCCTGGACTGTCCTAGGAATACAGAGTTATAACAAATTTCTTCTACTTAAGGAGTTAAAATGATAAATTCTTTGAGGACACACAATGTTGATTTTTCCCTTTCTTTTTTTTTACCAAATGAGGGATAACAGGTCTTTTTTTTCTAAATAAATATTTTAATATCAAAAATATCCTGGCTACCTCCACTGCTAAAAGTGCATGTTTTGGTGTCCATTTAAATTTAACATGACAACATATTTATATTTTCAGGGGTTTTTTAGCTAATAATAATCCACTACTATTTTTGTAGTAGGTAACAAAAATCAATGGTTGCAATGTCGGTAGCCTGGCATTTGTGGACACACCAATTACAGTTACTTACATTATTCAACTCAAACCCGTTTGCAAGAGCTGACCAGTTCAAGGGGCTGACAGTAACTCATAGACTGTTAAGACCATATTTTGGTACACAAATTATGTTTTTGCCCAACCCCCATCACCATTAGGGGGATATGGGGTTTGCCTTAACAGTTGTTCTACTGTTAGTCAGCTCCTGAGTACTGGACTTACTGCAAGGATGGAAGTGAGTGAACTTTAGATGTTTTGGATGGTATTTGGCAGGCAGTGTGAACATGGTTTGAATGTTGTTCATCCGTTTTCTTGACACAAACTGAAGGGTGCATTGAAAGGGAGAAGATGCAAGGTGATGCTCCCAAAGTGAACCCTAACCATTGTAAAACTGATGGCAGGTAGGTCTGCTGAAATAAGTTGCTTGGGTATTTGACACGCTCCACACACACTCACACATCCCACCCCAAAAGGGCATGAGACTCAGAAGCTGAAGAGTTGGAGGAAAGATGCAAGAAGATGCAGGAGAAGAGATTGAGAGGAATCTGATGAACATATTTTCTGAAAAAATGGAGGTGGGGGAATTCAGAAAACAGAAATTAGGCTTCCCTAGCCTAAGAGCAAAAGAGCTGGATAATTTTCCTTCTGTCCTCTTCTCCATGCTTCAATTCCCCAAACTCCCACAGTAGCTTGGAAACATCTGCATCTGCATGAGCTTTTCTGATCCACTCTTTGTTATACTAATTCTTCCAATGATCTTTACGCATCACTCAGAAACCTTATGCTCTCAAATGCTTCGTTCCATGCTTTTCAAGTACCTGTATGTATTGGAAAGATCATGGAGAGGTGTGAAAGAGGTCTGACCTGAAAGCGTGCTATGAGGAAAAAGGGAAGATGGGGAGGGTGGAACGTTATTTTCTTCCCAAGTATGAGTGAGCAGCTATGACAAGAAAGACTCAAAGTTTCTTCAACATTTCCCATTTTCCAATTCTTTATTTTCTTACCAAAAAATTTACAGTGACCTTCGTAAAGGCATGCTTGTCTTGTGCCAGGAGGGAAGGCATTTCAAATATTGATATCAACAGCCTTGCTTTCAACTCCCTGTACTCAGTTCTGCTGAGTTAGGAAACATGACAGCTTTATCCTAACTGCTACAGCATGTTTGAGCAATGTCGTTTTCCCCAAGTGGAATTAGGAAAACACAGCACTTTAGAGTTTGCACAAAACTCTATTTAAAAGTACTACTGGCTGAGTGCAAAGCACTATCATGAGTCCTTGCATAAAGTTTGCAAACTGCAAAGTGTCCAGGCCAAAACTCACGTACATTTTATGACTATACCATGTCTGGTTACTGTGACAGTCTGCCATGAAAACCTTCTGCTTCAGCAGAGCCCTGAACTCCCTTTGGCTCAGCTGTTGCTTCCACCGTGACCTTGACTTCCAGGCACTGAGGTGAAGAACTTCCTCAGTTGCCTTTGCTCAACACAGCATTTGGTCATACCCCCAGCAGCCGAGAACCTGTGGGGTGGCTCAGAGCCACAGGTTGAGCCACATAAACGTGTAATAAATAGATTGTAGTTGAACCAGTTGGTGCTGTAAAATGCCGGGGTTTAGGCAGGCCATATTTAAGACGTCTGCTGTTTGAATGATTACAAATAGACTGGTAACCCACTCCCAGGAGGCACAAAAAATGTCAAGTCAGTTTAGTCAGCTTGTAAGTTTTTGGTGGTTTAGCGTTTGACCGGTCAGCTTTTGAACGCCAGCCACAGCTCTGTGACACAACACCCAGTCCCTGTGTTGCACACAGCACTAGAGGGCAGAGCTAACACCTGATGAGAAATCAGGGTGCCTTAAGGTCCAGGGAACATACCTCAGAATGCAGTTAAACAAACTTCTAGGCAATAGCTGGAGAAGGAAGCTAAGACACAAAAGTCAAAATATTAGGTGGCTGGTAAAATAAATGACAAATTAATTGCTATGCAGGAAACATGACAAACACTACAACCATTGCCTTGTATATTCCCCACAGCTGTTTGGGAGCATTTGCAGCTCTGAGGGACCCCTCCTTCTCCCGTATTTGCAAGGGTCTGTTTGCAAACGGAAGGACTGGATGTGTCCCTTTGAAAACCAAAGCTGGGATTCCAGAGCACAATTCTGCAAGAGGAAGGAAACGCCATGCCATGTGCTGTGTGCCAGGGAGGTGGCAACTTATAAATTTGCTGGGGCCAAAGTCCTCCTGCCACTGGAGGCCCTGTAGTATTCCTAGGTCTCCAGGTAGTGTGGCTCACAGGTGGTTGGAGGCACGCAAAGTGGGAGCGGAGTGAGATGGTGTGAGGTTGTGTGATGAATGCTGAAGGTCAGCTGTTGTGTGTTGGTCCCTGTTGGCCCTGTGTGTACAGGGGCTGCAGCACAGCACCTGCTGATGCAGGTACAGGTGCTGGTGTGGGCACCCTGCTTTGGAGGAGACTCACAGCACGAGTGAGACCTCAGAAAGTGACTGTCTTGTATCTGGTTGTTGCCCTGGGAGAAGATGAGCCACATTCCATGCTTGCTCATGCCATGCCACATATCCACAGTGTGAGGCGTTCAGCAGCTATAGACTGGGTAGATGCAGGCAGCCTTGAATTTGATTGCTCTTTCTCATCTAACTACAGACCATGGCTGGTGAAGGTTGGAGAGTGTGAGAAACTGGATGAAATAGTGAAATGGGAGTGGTTTGTCTGCAGGCTCAACATGGAAATCCAGGCAAGGTATTAGATTTTTATCTACCTAGACTTTTACAGATGCCCACAGAGAAAAAAGAGAAAACATTTGGGTAAAATTAAGTACTTTTCTACGCTGCTACATAACTATCACTCATTAAAGTGCTGCAAGGCCCTAAGAAAAGAAGAAATGAGTTACCACACTCCCCCAGCCAAATAGCACCAAGAGAAGCCAAAAGTTTTGTTTACCTCTGTTTGTCAGAAAAAATAATTGATTTAATTTTGTATATCACTAATATTGCAGCTGTTGTTTTATGACCAGATATCTTCATTCTTTTCTTGAAACTGCTCAGTCTCCAAGAAATGAAGTGTGATTTTTACAGTTTACATGGCAATATTTTATATGAGGGTCATGGCCTGTCACATGACAATGCCTGGCCCCACATAACATGATGTAAGTGTAAGAATCACACTCTTTCTTAGGGTTGGCAGCTCCATGACACAGGTCCCTGTGTTCAACCCACCACCCACAAAGTGGGGGAAATATGTCTTTTCCCTTTTTTTTTTAATGTTCTTTTTTTTTTTTTTGTCAGCTCCCTGAATTACTTTCAGGTAGTTCTGCACATTTCTACTTTTTCATTTAATTAGGTGCAAACACTCTGTATAAATAAAATAAAAAGTTCCCTGCAGCTAGTAGACTGTTGCAGACTGCCAGACACTGAAAAATGTTTGTCTGTGTTGCTGTTGCCTAATATTTCACGTTTTATAAACAAAGAAATCTTTCTCTCCCTCTTTTTTCTCTCACGTTTCCAATTAGCTTTTGGGGGTTAGAAGCTTGGATACAGCTGCAGAATAGGTTTGGATCCCGGTACACAGTAGGTGTACTATCCATGAAAACAATAGTTGTACAGTGCTACCAAGGTTTCCTGCCTACCTTTCAGTCACACAGACTCCATATCCTTTAGGAGATGTCATTGCAGTGCTTGTATGTAAATGCTATATCATCTATTAGGTATTTCAGATCCCTTTACATGGTCCTTGGGAAGTCAAACCATAATTTTTTATGTCATTTTTCTAGCAGGGGCACAAGGGATAGACTTCCCCAGTTATAATGATATGATACCTCAAAAGTGTCTGTAAAGAACTTACGTTGATTTACTAAGAGCATATCAGAATGGTGTGTAAAGTTGGTTATCTCTGTTTATATGTGGAGAGGGTCTGGAGAGGTTGTGCAGGCTTACAAGTTGATGTGTTACTAAGCTGCAGAACCCAAATCCTCTTGGTTTCCAGAGTCACCACCACTCTGTATCTACAGAGAGCCATCGTCAACAAGTGTGGCCTGTAGGAAACCAGTTATTTGGTTGCATTTATATGTAGATCAACTGGTATCTGAAAGCTTGAAAACAGTAAGTCATACGTGGGCATGGATCACCACAAATAGTTGCAGAGTGATCCTATAGTGCCATAATTCTATGTAGATGCAGCAGCTGAGCGCAGGGCACTTAGCAAACTCTATGCCTAAGTTATTTCTGTATTTATCTCCTTTCAACTTCATCTCAAGACACTGCTTCAGAACTTCCAGACTATATTATAAATTCTAATAATCATGCCAGTTAGAGCAATTTAGTCACCACCTCACTCATATATTAATCTGGATCTCTTTCTTAAAGAAAAGTAATGAAAATTTAGGATGATAAGTAAACCTAAAGACTATATCCCATTTAAATTCAGTTCTTCAAGCTAAATTATGCAGACCGTCGATATCTGAAGCTATTGCATTATGTAGAGAAACAAGTTAAACAGAAGCTCATGCTTTAGTGACAGAGAGAGGTATCTTTTTCTCAACAGAAATTTTATTTCTATTGTGCATTATTCTGATGTGAAAAGTGACCTTTCCAATGACTTTCCAGCATTCTTCAAAGACCAGTTTCTTGGCCAGCTGCAGCACTTTAACAAATCTCCCAGCATCTGCCCAGCCTGGCTTAAGATAGCAAAAGTTTCTGAGTGTCTATTTGCTCAAGACTTGAGGATGCTAGTCTTTATCTTGCAAAGGCTCAAGATCACGTGTTAGAATTTGCAGAATTGGAGCAATGTTTACAGTATATAAATTTTCAGTGGCAGAAAGAAAATATTCCCAGTAGTAGATATGAAGAGACCGAATACAATAATATCTATTGTAAATACATGTGTTGCTGTTTGCAAATGAGTCTTTATTCACTTGTATTTGTTTTAGCTGTTTTATTTAGTCTTAAAAATCGACTCTAACTTGAATGATGTATTCCAGATTTAAATGCGCACAGATGCTGTTCAGGTAATAGATGTCCAAACCTTTATTGTGTGCTTCACAGCGCACAAGTGTCTTGTGTGTGCACGTTCACACGTGTATGTGCATACTTTATAACCCAGTGCCTTCACGTGTCTTACTCACTACATAAAAGTTTGCACACAGTGAAGCCCTGTTTTATAAAATATCCCCATTGGCACCTTCACTGCTCCCAAGGCAGGCACGATCTATCAGTGGTGTAAAGCTGGAGGCACAATTAATCTTTTGTAATCTGTCATAATACATTGTATTTTATACACTGAATAGTCTGACTGATGTGTTACTGTAGTGCTATGAATGCCAGAGGTTCTGAGCAAAAGGTTATATCTGTTTCTAAGCATCTTAACTTCCAGATCTCATTTTGAGATTTTGGTTCCAAGAAGGATTTGATTCTAAAAGCAGGTTTTTTTCTTGATTAACGTTGATTTCAATGAAAAACCATGCATATCTTCTAAGTATAAAACCTACTCTGCTGAGCTTTATAAAAATCTTCCAAAATACACTAAGACCAGGAATTTTTGCTGATAGAAATATAAGACTGGAAGGACAACTGTTTGGCAGTGAAATACTTACCTTCCAGGAATTAATAACTGGTAAATGTCCTTACCTTTCCATACTTACAGACTTACTTTAGAGTTGAGATGGGATGGCAAGAAGAAGCCAGGTCATTCTGCGAACTGCTTGTGCTTTCAAAAAGGAACAGATCTTGTGGTCTTGTGGTAATCCTTTAAAATCAGTAAGATGTTCTACTCAAGAATATAAGCTGAGATTTTCCAAGACAGGAGCCAGAGTGGCAAAATGCCTTTACATATATCAACACAAGGAAATGAGCCAATTATAGCAAAACTAACCCAACAGACCTTAGGAATTTTAGATGGAAATCCGGAAGATACTGTCCTTTCCTCCCCCTGCTTTGGCCAAACTCATGAGAACAGCAAAGGGCCAACAAAGTCATCATCCCGATGAAAAGTGTCAGAGAGACCTGCAGCTGTTGCTGTGGTCACGTTAGGTCTCTGTTAATGTCTCTGAGTCTTGCTGTAATTACTCATACAATTTCATGGAATCTCTTTACTGTCTCATTAAAAGTGTCCACCACTTTTTAAAACAGGGGTAGAACTATTGGTGTATCAGAGGGTTAAAACTGCATTTTATGCCATCAGCTACATTGCTAGTAAAAGAAACATAAACTTAATGAATGTTGCCATTTTCTGTTACCCTTTCTGTCATGTTGTATGTTAACTCCTGTTGTACAGAGCTTAGAGTTTCTGTTGAAATGAAATGCACTTTCATAGTTGTGTTACGCCAACCATCCTATGTTAAGGAAGAAGTGAAAAAGGAACTTCTATCCTCATTTTGAAGGCATTCCTTATGAGTTAGGCTGGCAAGGCAAAGCAAGAAGCAACCCTGCTGCCCTTTCTATTCTCTGGATAAACAGAAAATTCAAAGCTACCTGAAACCTATCTGCAAGTTTTCAGCGTGTATATTCCTATGCCAGATATGGGCATACAGAAGAGGAAGAAGGCTACAATTCTTTTAAAGTCAACAGAATCAGAGCATTATCTTCCCAAATTCATCAGATGTAGGTGTTCTTAAAACTTCTAGCTCTATGGTGTTACTTGCTTCCTTGAATTTCTTATACAGGAGTTCCTGAGCTTGAGTAACTTTTTGTGAGACCGAAACCAACACTGTGCATGTTCATCATTCTCAATTGATGCCTGCAACTGCCACCGGCACCTTGCCTTGTAGGACACCAGGGCTTCTGGTAGTGAGAAGGACTAGCTCCTTATTTCTGTTCCCGGTGGCTCACAGTTTCTTGCCAGACTGAACGTTTCTGCCCAGCTTCAAATTTCTAAGGGAAAAAATTTTAAGAAGCTGAAATAAAAGCAAAATAGGATGGGAATACGAAAACAACATTTCTGAACCCTGCTGAGTTCCAACAGCAACACAAAACTATTCCGTTTATATATTTAGCTAAATAAATCCTGGCATCACCACTAGTATGTTTCCTCTCATTGTAGGGGTTTCTTTTGACTTATGTTGGGACAAATACAAGACGAATGAGAATGAGGGACAGATGTCAGTTCTGTAAGTGCTAGTGGGAACTGGAAACTTTCTTCATCAGCTGCTTTCAGAGTGTTCAAATCTGACCAAGGCGATTCATCTGGACCAGCAGTGCTGACAGAGACCAGCTGATGGACCCCGCTTCAACCTTCACTTACTCATGCCCATCCCAAAGCTGGAATCTGAAATAGCAGGATTAATCCATTCCAGTGCTGTTCTTCAGGGAGGCTTGGTCACCAGGGTCCCATGCATTTGGCACCTCTCCTCAGCCCTCACCTGAACACCATCATTCTTGCTGCAGCAGCCACTGACTGATCAGCCTCAGCAAGGCACTGCTGGCTGATTTTGTGTTGTGGAGAGGAAAACACTCCCCACGCCTGCACCCATCCCCCTGGGCATGCACAGCTAAGCACACAAACTCACCGTGTAGCAGCACCAGCTACGTAGCTGCCCTTCTCCTCTCAGCCAGGGATTACTTCTGCTCATCGCTTGTCCTTCCCCCCCCCCTTCTCTCTCCCTCCTGGCTTTCACGTTTCTTCCATCGTGATCCATTAGGTATTTACCGGCAGGATAATGTGACTTTTCACACCGGTTCTCTGTGTGCACTGCCCTGCAGACTGGACTGGATAAAGCCTCTCCCCAACCCCAGCTGGCTGGACATCTCCCCCCCACCTTCCCCTCCCCTTCACACTAGCCAAGCCAAGGATTCCTCTCTCCCTCCCTCTTTCTTTTTCCACCCCTCCCGCCTTCAGTGCAAACCCAAGACGCAGGATCCTGCCGAGGGAAAGTGCTCCTTGAAATCATCACCGCAGACCCCGCTGCGAAAGTGCAGAGGAGGAGAGAGGAAAAGCCTCGGCAGCCAACCTCCTGCAGCTGAGGGCTTTGCAAGTAGGGCAATGGCTCCAGGCTCTCAGAGATTCTCTCTCACCTTTCTCCAGGGCATGGGATCTGTCTTCTTCATACTTCAGATCATCTCTGTTCAGGCTGATGGTGAGTCTCCCATTCAGTTTGGGCTGGGTTGCTATGGCTGGAATGAGAGCTGTATGTTGAAATGTGTTATTGCAAAAAAAATCCCAAACCAACTTTTTTTTTTTTTTTTTTTAAATAAGAAGCTTAAATACACGCCCCAGTTTGCATTAGGAAACTTCTGATTCAGAGGGCTTTGAGACTCTACAAATATCCTGGGGTTAAGCAGAGAAAGGAAATAAGATCCCAGAAGGCTAAGATTATTTTATTACAACAAAATGACAGGATAGTGAACTTTTCCAGAGGAAATAAGAGTAATGAAACAAAGCCAGAACACGACTAAGAAGACTCAGCTGTATTTTAGGAGACCTCTCCTTATAATTCAGAGTACCTTTTCTCCAAAGAACTTTCCCATCTGCCCACTTCAGATACCTCCCTGTGTCACTTTATACGGGCAGGTACTTGAGGAAGGGAATCCAAGAAGTGAAAGACTTTGATAACCTCTTCTGTTCAGTGCCACACACGCTGAAGATGACTGCTCACCTTTCTGCACGAGCTTCATCTGCACTTCACTGCTGAGGGATGTGATCAGAACACGGATTTGGCTGAAGTACCAGCTACCAGTTACTCTGAAATGGGACTTTTTCACTCACTAATGGTAATCCTGAATAGCTGCATCCCTTGAAAATTTCCGGTAGCCTACTGCCTTTTAATGATTCAGCTTCTGATAATGATGACCAATTTGTCTTAACCAAAACACAACTTACTTTTGAAACAACTGTGTCTTTTCCTGGGAGAGCAATACTGAATAGTCACATTTTTCCACTTTCAGGGCTGCGATAGGTTTATGCCCAATCTCAGGATTTTTTCATTTCAATGCTAATCCTTTACCATTGATGTTTGCTGCATTATTCCAGAGAACAGATCTTAAACTTTGTAGGGCAATAAAAATCTCTTCTTGTTTGCTCTCAGAGTATTTTTCCTGTTTAACTTAGATTTCTTTCAGCTGATGACAAAGTATGGCAAAGGAAAGGGAGAAAATTAATCTTGCCTGTATGTTTCTACCAGTTCGAGTAAAGTACCATTTATACAACGGAACCCTGTCTTGTAAATCTTAGGAAAATTACATTTCATTAAGCATAAAGGAAAAGAAATGTGTCAGACAACTGCACTGTGTTGCAGTAGGCAAAATTGTGATTCTGTTTTCAGGGTGTACTCCTTCCCCAGCAAAATGCCTTTGAAATAAGAAGAGGGGGAGAAAGCATATCCATGAAAAAGGATTCGTCACAGAACTTAAGGACACAGGACAGAAATAATAATTTCCCTTGCTAAGAATGCTTCACCTGAAGATCCCCTTGTTTTTTCAGGGGTACTTTTCAATTTGTATTATTTCTATAAAATTAACTAAACTAACTTCTTGGTTCCTAAACAGGCATCCTCTAAAAAAGAAAGGAAGAAAAAAGGTTGGAGATCATTTTAGGGCACAGTTCGAGACAGATTTTGTCATTCAACAGTTTATCAAATTTACTTCACATGTGGTAACGCGTTTATAGAATTAAAGGGTAGAATATTTGAAGTACTTTACAATTGTCAAGCATTATTATAATAATGTGGTTTGCGTTTTCATTTAAATTAATAGTAACATTGTGAAAGATGTGTAAGCCTGCTCTTAACTTGATCTTCAGTGTGCTCTCCTAATATTAATATTCAAGCAAACAACTGTAACACTGTCTTATAAGCCATCTGGGTTAAAACAGAAGAAAACACTGTATGTCAGCTTAAAAATTTACTGCTACGTATTTAAGAAGATCTGAGAGTATGAAGCAGGATTAATACTTTCTTTTACAGCAGATTCTGGCCTGATCTAGTCAGAACCACCTTCTCATATTTTAAGTTGTAGGTGAAAATAAAATTGTGCTAGTTTCTAATAGATGCGAGTGTCACTTAAGTGCCAATGGACCATTCTAAATGACACATACGTGGTTTTGCATTTGTTATTTTTAACTGAAAGTATCTGACTGTGTTGCAAACTGCTAAAGGGATTTTGAATTTGCCTTTTAAAAAACCCGTGAAATTCAGAGGTTACAGTCAAACCTCTGAAACTGGTTGCAATATATTTCCCTAAGGAAGACTTTAACTTTATTATCTCATACAAAAGTAACGACAGAGACCAGGTGGTAAAACTGGTGGCCATCAAGGTCTGGTGAAGGTGTAAAGCTTCAGAACTTAGTTGGTCTCTTTTGACCATTATTTACCATGGCACATATTGCTGTAGCACAAGCGTGCTCCAGAAAGACACAGGCAAATGCAGAAATAAAATATAGCTTTGTTTCACTTTGCAGGTTTTTTCCCAATTGAAATGTGCTTGCTCAGAGCTGTTCTGGTCCAGGTCAGACGGACAGAAGGCTCCTCAAGGGCTTTTTCCTGCTCTGATGTACCATGATTTGCCACTGCCAGTGCAGTTACTGGAGAATAATATGGGTTATTGTGGCAGTTCTCAGTTGTATCAGTGCAAATTCAGAGGTTTTTAATTGTTTTCCATTTGTACTGGAATAGGAGAACAAGGATGAGACTTCCTGCATCCGGCACAGGAGTTGCCTCTGCTTTTTTTTGCCTCCCTGTTTTGTCTTTTCATGGCTCCTAAAATATCCACACGTGTGAACCATAGTTTTCTGTGGAGTACTTGCTCTGAGACAGAGCACGTCAGGAGAGGGTGATGGCAATTCATCTACCGTACTGAGACACTCCTGAATTGAAAGAATGTGCTGATTCCAAAACTTTACTAATTGTGCCAAAGCGGAGTTGGTCTGTTGGCTAAATTTGGATTACATGAAGCTTTATTGGTCAAGCCAGTCATCAGTAGTGACCGTGCATAGTGTCGGCAGAGGTTGCAAGTGAAAGGATCCAGAATCCAGGAAGCTGGTCTCAAATAGGTGGGGATCTGAGAGACATGCCTCTAACCAGAAACTGATGACGTCCAAAGTAGGGAAACCCCCCAACTAGAGTGTTTAATTTGGCTTGGTTTGCATCCTTTTTTTTAAAGTAGAGGAGAAAATGTATGGTTTTTTTTCTCTTCTACTCTCTCTAGATGCTCACATTTTGGTAGAAAGTGTCTACAAATTTCAGTCTCCCACTTGCAAAACAACACACATTCTTGCATGAACAATTCCAATTATTTGATCCTAAAGTGTGTAGTAAAATCAAAATTTAGGCTCAAGCTGAGTTTAGCTGAGGGGAAACTCAGAGGTGACCTCTTGATTTTGCTATTTTTCTTTTGATGCAATATTTTTTGAATTGAATAAGACATCATTCACTTCTGTTTCTCACAGAAATAAACTCCACATTCGTGAACTCTAAGTCGAACAGGTAATTAGCCAAATCTCTGTCTGTAATTGTAGTGTTACTGGATCCTCCACCTTTACATTTACAATCAAGTTACATTGTTACACACAGACATAGAAATGGAAATTACGTTGCTCTCAAAGTACAGAAGTGACCTTCCCTTCCCCTGCTCTCTTTTACCTCAGTTTGAAATTTTTAACGTTCAGGTAAAAGTATATTGGACTCCACATTTGCACATCTTTCACCAAATTTATTTTGTTGAAACTGATTAGCTTTTATTCTTTGAAATAGGAAGTGTCATGTCTTGAGGTCAGCACACTGGACATGCCTTTTAAAGTGTTTTCATTTTCTGTTATTTTTGAGAGACACTCTTACTTTAAAGTATATTTGATTATGCAGCTTTATGTTCCTTCTTCAAGTAAAATGCAAATCCTGCTGAAGACATGGAGAAATCTGAATTCATTTCAGTGGGCTTTGGGCTGTGCCTATGCACCTCAGAAGAACTTCTTTTTGTATCTGTTACTGTGAAAAAATAAATCGGCCAAACTGTCTTCTTGATAACCAATAGAATTCTGCTAAACCTGCTGACTTTCCACAAAATATGAAGAAACAGCTTTTGGACTGGTTTTATTTTTGAAGAACTCCTTTTTTGAACTTCCATATATCTGATTGTAGATGTCTCTTAAGTCTTGAAAGCATTAGGAGGATCAGTTGGTAGAAGCTGAGTTTAGCAAAATTCAGAGCCGAAAAAAAGGTGGAGTAAGAGTAATGAACCATTGGAACAGTTTACTATAAAGTGTACTGTAAATTCTCCATTACTTGGAGGCATTAAATCGTGACTGGATGCATGTTGAAAAGACATGCTCTAGTTCAACCATGAATTTTTGGACTTGATGGTGGAATTGCAGAGGGAAACCTACAGTCTGGTTATGCAGGAGTTGAACAAGGTAATAAAAATGATTCCTAGAAGCCCCGAGATCTATGCCTCTGTGGGTATGTTTTCAATCAGAATACACTGGGGTACTCTTAAGTAAAAGCTATATTAATCTATTGCAAAAAAATAACTAAAACATAATCAGTATATCAAAATATAACCAATATTCTGTAATAATAGTGATCAGATAATGGTAGAGGCTAGCAATCTAATATAGGCCAGTTATTAAAGAGGGAATCTCTTTTGTCTCAAGCATGAATTTTTCATGTGAACTATGAATCTCACTGACAAATAACAGTTGGAAGAATGATGTCTTATTATTTATGCTTCATCATGGAAATTAAAAGCTTTATCACTTGTTTCAAATGGGAATCTAAAAGAACTTTACCATGACAGGGATATTTTTCATTCTGAACCTGGTAACCTCAACATGTTCAGTAAGCGTCCTGAGAAATACTACTTTGCATGGTTTTTTGCTTGATCTTTAAATCAAAGGGACTTGCTTTGTTTAGAAAAGTTTCAGAAAAGTGTGTAGAGTTTTGGTAACAAATTTCCATGCCTCTGCGGGAAGTGGAAGCATTATGGGAAACAAATGTTACATGGCAGAAACGAAGTGACAGAGTTGAGAGGGAGCTCAGACACAGTGGCTGCTCAAAGGTACCACAGCCAAAGGCATGCTGCACTCTTCATGCAGACATGATCCTTCATCTTGTGTCTTATGGAAATACAGAACAGTCCCATATTTAAAACAAAATGACAACACATCTCTTGATACTGTCTCAGAGATAAGACTGATTTCAATCACCCCAATATAAAGAAAATTACTCCTATGTCATCAAGTATGCAAGACAACCCTTTTTTAAGAAACCTTTCGTTACAACTAGCACCAATAAAATTTTTACAAATAATTAGCCAGGACCCTTAGATTCCCTTAGACTGAAAATGATACCACTTTTGAGATAAAAAGTGAGAAACATTCAGTACATCAATATCTTGAGTATGTTAACCGTGGCACTGTAAGGTGCAGAATTCAATGTTGCAGTCTTTTTCATCTGAGGGGATTTCCTGTTTTGATGTGCTTTTGTGTTTTTCCTATTACCATGCTAGCATATCTCCTGTATTTTTTTCCTGTCAATGCCGCTCAATAATGTGACACATCCCAGGATATTGAGGATCCAGCTATTCCATTGGTCAAGCACCCGATAAGTGAACCTTACTTGCTATTATATTTTCTAAGTAAGAAATTAGACAAAACCAGAGCGCGCATCTCAAAAATCGGGCAGATAGCCACAGAGCTTCTAAAACTTTGAAGAAGTTTCGCAGGTCAGCCTGGTAAATAGGTTGGCCTTCTTTATCCACTTCTGGCTAACCAGAATTTCCTATAGAGCAGTTCCCTGTAACTTCCCAACCAGTAAGTCTTTCTTAGCTTACCTTGTAATTCATTCGTTTATATAATTTGAACAGCCCAGACACCTTTTCAAAGGACAAGACTCTGTTTTGACAGCATCTTCATAGGTTCTAGTAAAAAGATAGTGTATCTTAAGTCCTAGCAAACAACATGACAGTAGTCAAGGGAAGCTCTCTCAGCCCCTGTCTTGGATAGATAACTCCTTTAAAAATGTAACTGTTGCTTACTGGTAAAAAGACTAAATAATTAACTTAATTTGTTCTAATTATATCTAGATGGAACTCGATGCCTGATGATTTTCGTTTCTTTAAGGCTTCTAACTGAAATGCTAATAGCTGGAAAATAATAAAATAATATGCCATGTCAAAATAACATTTACAATTTAAGTCAGATGCTGTGCAAACTTGTCCTCCATGTCTTGGATGACACATCTTAATCCTGAGAGTCAAATGGTGAAATGTAGAATGTGGACAAGCTTTTAGTTGGGACAAAGCCTCAGTAAAGCATTACACTTAATCTCTGTTTTCCTTTAGGAGTGAAAGTTGTTTTGCAACTTCAGAATGGTTGTTCAAAACCATCATATTTGTGCTTATACTGTCCCTCTCCCCAGGCCGTGCACACTTCACCGTGTCTGTCATGGCTTAGGAAACAGGAGCTACATTAGCATCACGTGCATTATTTGGGACATGTTGTAAAGGATCCTGATGTGTACTCAGGGCTGTGGAGGCTTGCTGCTTTCACTACTTTGTGTAAAGACCCCCGTTCTAATTACAGTTAATGGTATTGATTGCAGTGGAGAATCTAAAGGCAATGTAATCTAGTGGCTATCACACTGACCGGTGTTTCTGGTTGTATTCCTTGGTCAGCTACTCTTAACTGCCTCAGGAAAATCACTCTGGGTACTCTGAATTTCTGTTCCTTCTCATAGCTGCTTGTCCCACTTATTTAAATTGCCATCTGCCCAAATCAGGATGACTTCTTACTGTGCACATGGAGAATTCCCACCAAAGTAGGAGTCTTCATCGGGACTTGTCTGCCCTTGCTAGCTAATGTAAACACAAATGATATGTTTACTTGACGGAAACTTTACATTTTTTTACGTAAGGACTGTGATTCTTCTGGTAGGTTTAGTTGTGCACAGGTGAGAATAGAAAGCTGTCGGGGGCAGGCCTACCCTGTATAAATTCCCTGTATTTCGCATTAGAATCAGATTTACCAATTTTTTGAAACAGTATGTGGTGAGGGTGGCACTTGGTACAGAATCAGGCTGAATCAGGCTGAAGGATTCCCGATACTGGTCAATATCTCCTATGAGTGTGAAGCTGGCTACGTAATGAACACTCAGTATGTGCTGGAAGTTATGCATTCATACAATCACTACCACTAATCCACTTGGGAAATAAGACATAAATAAGTGTTTCCAGGTGTTTGCTGAATGAGCGGTGCTTAAAAATTTTCTTCCTGCAACTGCAAACAATCTCAGTCTGTACCTTTGAAATCTAGAAGGTATTCTGAGGGATGTTATCATCAGAAAAAAGATAGTTATGGCAACTTAAATGTCAGCTGCAAACTATCTCATTGTTTATTTCTTTTTCTGGAGCACCCAGCTAACATGTTTATTCCATAACCCAGTAACTTCTCAGGCTTCATTGCCAAAACCCCAACTGACCTGTTGCCAGTTGCCAGAACCTCTAACTTTCACCCTTTCAGCCTTCCCACTATAAGATAAATTAAAGTAAAATAAACTGAACTGAAAATAAAAATAACACAAAAAAATATTACGCTAAATATGTTCTCATGCTCATTTAAAAAAAAAAAAAAAAGCCTTCCATTAATAAAACATTTTGTCTGTCTTTCCAAAAAGACATGAGAACAAAGTGATCTGCATTTAGACACAAGATGTCATAGAATGACATAATTTTGATTTTAGAGAATAAGTATAAATCTATTTCTGGCATGGAAGAAAGGGCTGCAATACTGGCTTTTAGGCATGTGCTTACTTTATAGATGAAGTTGTTACAGAGTAACTGTAAAATGTTCAGCAATGGATTCCGGTGTTAGTAGCCTACAGGAGGTGTTCTTTCTGACTTTGACTTTATATGTGCTTATGAAAGAGTATCATGCTTTCTCTCTCCAGATCTTAAGCACAGACCTACAGAGGCAAGACAAGCTTCTCTGAGTTAGGAATGACTTGCTTTTCTGTTGGTGGACAAAATTAAAAGAAAAGCTAACACAAGGATACTTACTTGATTAAATTATGCCTTCCAAAAAGTAGGTGGCCCATTAAAATAAACTTAGTAAAAGCATGAAGGCTTTATTTGGTGATAATTTGCAACATTCGTGTTGAATATGTATTGAGTACAATTCCGTGATGGATGACATGTCCTTTCTTGGTGTTGCAGGGAAAGTGTTTGCACTTGAGTCCAAGAACAACTCTCAGGGTCTGGATTTAGCCGAAGCTGAGAAAGCTTGTGTTGACCTGAGTGCTCGCTTAGCAACTGCAGAAGAACTGAAAAGGGCTGTTCTGGACTGTTCTTTTGCTGGCTGCACCACAGGATGGCTCGCCAGTGGCTCTGCTGGGTAAGGACAACAGCATAACACTTTCTGGGAAGTAGGAATGATGGTTGTCAAGCAAGTTTTCCACTTAGACTAAGACTTACTGAAAAACACTGCCCACAATTCAAGCACCACGACATATAGCTAAATTTGCCACTCTCCCCCCAGAAGCAGTTTTTACAGCTACTCTTGCAGGTACAGAAGTATTCATCAGTCTCACACTACAATTTCACAGATTTGATGCAATTTCCTCTTCTTCTTTCCTGCTGAATTACATCATTGTGGCTCCTGTCCCCTTGGCCTGTAGTGAGGTGCTGAGTCCTAAAGTGCTTTGCAGGCTGGGAACACGGTGCTGGAGTTAGTGTCAGCGCTCCCACCGACACTGTTGTCCTCCAGTCTTTAAGAAGCTCAGCAAACTGAACTTCTCATGGGAGCCACGTGTCTGTCTAACGCACTGACACACGGCTGAACAGACAATAGGCATGTTCAAAAGGGCATAGATGCACTTAGACATCCTAACCCACATGTGGTAGAGAGTTGGTTGAGAAAGATCACCAGGGAACTGATGTTGTCCCTCAATGTGTTTGAGGTAGCTCAGGTGACTCGACGTGGCACTAGGCTGAGCTTTTCCTTGCACGAAGCATTGTTGCCTCTGTAGAGACCAATTTAAAGCTGGAATGTAAATGGAGGAATTGAGGGAATGTCTGATGTCACTGAAACTGGGACCATACAGAAATTGCCCAGAGGGAGTATATCTAATCTATTTTCAATGGTCAATGGTGATAAAGTTCTGTTTTATGAAAAAAATGTTTCCAAACTTCAGTATATTATTAGATTTTGTGACAGCTACCAGTTTTTTAAGTAAGCATTGGTGTTTCTCTATTTTTAGTGATAAAGTTTCCAAGGGACAGAAAATTACTACCATTAATGAAATACTATATTTAAACAATTTCAAGCAAAAAGCAACTATTTTCTGTGATTATATTTTTTCCCAGGTGAAAAATTGTTTGAAAATTTATTTGTATGTACTTTTGGTCATTAAAAAAAATAAACCCAGAAATGTCTCAGGATAAAAGACAATGATCCTAAAAATCATTTTCCCAACATGGTTGCTGAGATATCTTGCAGTCTGACAAGACAGGTAAACTATATAACCGTAAGAAGTGCATGGCAAAGTAGTTGGACAGGGTCTTTTACACAACTTCTGTATTCTGGAAGTAAGGAATGGTGATGGGCAGGAGAAGAAATCATCCCTTTTTTTATCTAAGCAATACCACTAGTTAGCCCAGTGAGATCCCCAATTAAATGCTGCAGGCACTGTGACTTTTAATAGACCAGCTGTGGACTGAGTATCTTCAATATCAAAATTGTGTACTGTGAAAAAAACACATCATACTTATGGGTAGGAAAGGAAGATTTTTCATCCCCTCCAACTTTCCGTACTCCATTCCTCCAGTAAACCTGTCCTTAGTATGAAAGTCTCTAAACTATTTATCAGAAAGAACTTTGTGGGGGCACATCCGCACGCTATTGCTGTGCAGTCACCAGATCTGACCTTCACTGGAGAGCTTCACCAGAGAGAAAAGTTCTTCAGAGCTGGAATTTTATACTCTGGGGCTATTTTACCCATGGCTGGGCAAGCACCAGAATGTATGTTACTTGGTTCGTTGAACTGGATATTTTTGGCTCTGGGGAAAAATAGGAATTGTATACTGCCTAAAAAGGCTAATCTGTTTTCGCTGTAAGTTAACACAGCTCTGGAGAAAGAAGTGAGCAGTCTAGTGCAAAGAGTGCAAATGAGACAAAGTTGTTTAAGGTGAACAAGTTCAGCTTCAATATAGAGATTTACAGAAAGATTTAGATGAAAGGGTAAAATGATGCCAAAAGGAGTTCAGTGATAATACATGCAGGAGGAACATGCAATCTACTTGAAAATATCTTTACAGGGTTCTGATTTACCTCTGTCAGTCCAGGAAAGATATGAGGGCATCGCTATGGACAGCACAAAGAAAACCTCTGTCGGACTGCAGCTGTAGTAAAAACAGAAAAACAAACAAACAAGCAAACAAAGAAGTTGCTAGAGTGTTTATGGAATGGGATGGAGAACATGAAAAAAATTTATACGTGTAGGTCAGTGTAATAGCCTGCTTTGGAATGCTATAGATACTGTTACTATAACTTGGGAAAGGTACTAAAAGTGTCTCAAAAAAGAGCTTAAGAATAATTAAAGGAATTGAAAATCTATTAAGAAGGGACTCCAATTAATTTACTAAATTAGTTATTTATTTTTTGAAATTTACCTATACATTACTTTGGGTATTCACTTGATAAATGGAAACATGACAGCAGGGATAAAGGATAGCTGATATACAGAAAAACCTCTCAACACCAACTGATTTTACACAGAGAAAGTGGGCTTCACAGCATGCCCACAGGTTAGAGAAGAATGGAAAATTATTTCCAAAATAAAGGACTCTTTGCTGGGCACACCTTGTGTATTTATCTTGTTGAACCTCCACATCTTCGAATGAGAAATTACCTCCCCACATCTGCCAGGTCCAAAACTGTTCAGGACTTTATCTAAAATCTTGGAATCCTCCCAGCAGCTGACTGGCGTCCAACGCAGATCACAGAGCTTTTAGTCTAACACTCTCCCATGTCCTCTTGGACTGTGTACGTCAGGAAGGAGATGAATAGGAGGGAGCATGATAAAAGAAGTTCCCAGTTTCAGGAAGAATGAAGCTTGGTTTATTTATTTGGTGCCTGGAAGGTATCCCAATCTTTCCCCTGAAGAAAAATGGATTAGACATTGGCAGTAGAAGTAAACACAAACAAATGATGTGCTTGAAATAATTACAGTGTTGCAGATTTTCTGACATGGTTCAACCCTTCTTTCATCACTTAGACTCAAAACTGAACAGGAGCTCTAGCAGACATGTAAGGACTTTTTCACTGCTAGATTCATTTTCCAGGTTTTGCACAAGTCTATGATTTGTTCACTTCTGATGACTATTCATGGTCTTAGTGAATAGTTACAATCTCACTCCTAGTAAATAAGTCCATCACTGTTGATTATTTTGTCCTATTATTATTTTTACAGTCAAATCGGAGCCCGGAAACCTGTGGGAGTTTCTCCTGTTATGGCTGAGGCACATCACTGAGTCAGTGTGGGCATGTTTATATTGCCTGCTCTCTGGGCTGTGCTTCTTCTATGGGCAAAGAGAAGCATTTGGTCTGAAGAGCCAGCCCAGTTCAGGTGACCGTCAAATTTCTGATGACTGTCATGTAAATGCAGATCATCCATATTTAAGTATGCCCACTTCAGTCCCTGCAAACTGGGCTAGCCCAAGCAGCCAGGTCTTGATAAATATGATTCATTTCAACTGATGCAGAATGGAAATTGCTTAAACAAACAGATCCCTGCCAGCAAATCCAAAGACACAACAAACTGGGTGGTTTTGTGACTTGAGCAGCCTGAGACAGAATCTCTTTCAGAGGAATAAGGGGATGTTCTTGTCTTACCCTTGCAATTGTTCGGACCAACTCGATTCAGGGTTCAGGGCTCCACACAGACAAGTCCCTGGCAGTCCAGGGACTTGGGAGCTTTTGGAGAAGAGCCACTGACAAGTAAGTAGGGATAACTTCTCCCAGCAAGGCAGAAGTAAGCCATTTACAAGTCAGTCCTGACATGTGTAACCTATAAAGCATTACACATTGTTGCATTTCAGGAAATGAAATGTCGTTAGGCAAGTCTCATTTGTCAGATGAGCCCTAATAGCTATTTATACTAAAAATGACACTCTTATGACTTACTTGCATGTCAGACAAGTGAGTCAGTAAAACCATCAAGTGATCTGCCAGAATATAAATGAAAAAAAGGTGGCAGAGTTCTCTGAAAGGCTTTCACTGCTATCTTTTGAATTCAGATGTCATGCTGGAAAACTTTGTGTTGAGTCTTCCAGCACTGGGCAGCCTGTCCTGTAGGGTCTTAACTTCTTTTCTGGGGTTTCTGAAATCTGGGAAGTGCACATGACACAATTGGTCTTACGATCAACCCTGTGCACAGACTATTAGAAAGCAACTATTTATTTTAGAAATTGTTAAACATCCTCAACACCTTGTATTAATATACCCATAGCAAATTTACTCATTTCCAATGCTTTTGTAGGATGGAAAAGCTTAAGCTGTCCTATTTCCCATCCTGTTCCTTATTTGCCTACAAAGGAATGGAGCCATGTATCTCTTCTATAACGGCTTTGAAGCTCTGCATAGAATTTCTGTTCTATGAGAGACCTCCTGCAGGGCTGTCAACCTGCTCCTTTGCGTGAAATTGCCCTGAGCTAGTTCCTACTCAGTCCCTGGAGGATTTATTCCGGAGGGGATAAGTCTGGAGTGAGCAAGCAGAGTCAGCTAGAATAAGCTTTGCTGTGAGAGTCAGAAGACAGGGATTCTTTTCTTGGCTGACCACAGACCAGATGTTTGCTACTAGGAAAATTACTTCATCTCTATTTTTCCTTCCTTTTGTTAGCTCTTTGGGTTTTGCACTGACTGCTTTTGAATGCTTCTACAGTGTCAAACACAACAGGGCCCTCACTGCAGATGACACCAGTGGGAAATGTAATAAAGACTCAAATATGGCATTTCACAAGACTACCTACTGCTTTTTCTGCCTGCTGCATGCGACTTGCCCAACACCTGACAGTATGGTAATAAAAGCACATTTCCTGGGAGAGAAAGAAACAACATCCAAGGAATGAAATAAAGGGTCAGTTGCTAACCCTTTCCAGTCCTCTCATCTGTATTTGTGAAGCCTTGGGCTTGTGGGTCTCTTGAAATTCATCCAGGTGTGCATGCTAAAACAGGCTCGCTTGCTCTTTGCAGAGAAGCAGTCCTGGTGATACGTCACTTTGGCAAGCTCTTGGTTTTATTTCAAGGCTGTGCTCTGCTGACTGATGATAATGCATATGAATTTGCTCCCAAACGGGTATTTGAGGCAGGTCAAGTAATTTCTTTCAAAAGAAAAATCCAGACATAACTGACAGGACATGGTCCAATTCAAAATGCTAAAGTTGCTTATGAAATCATCTGAGGAGGTCCTGGACTCCAAAATGCCTTCATGTCACAAACTCTAGACCCACAGCTCACAGCTGGTGTCATGCTCTCCTAGAAGATGACTTTGTTTCTTATTGTTTCTTGTCAATCATGTCAGAAAGTCTCATATAAGGTGAAAACAAAGTAATTGTGTTTCAGGAATAAGGATTTCTGCATAAAGCCCAGTCAAGAGACTTGAATTTAGGAAATGGCATGGCCAGTTTACTCCATGGGATGATATCACTGAGCAATCTGGACATGACCCACTTTGGGAGGAGAGAAGAAAATAATTTCTTAGCCCAACCTGGGACGATAGCATGGACAAAGCATGACAGCTATGTTTCTTGTAAAAGAGACAGGCCAATAATTGAATAACTTTTTAGAGAACGTGCTTTTTGAGGAACAGTACTGTACAAAAGAAAATATGTATTTTTTATGTATTTTCTAAGACAAGCATCCAAGCCACCATCTGCTGAACTGTAGCATTACAGTCATCAGAGCTGCCATTTACTAAGTGAGATATGACTCTCACTTTTAAATTGCATTTTTACTGGAAGGTTTTTTTTAACGAACTCTGAGGGATTTAGCAAAACTTTAGCAAGCTTTGGCACAAAAGGCAGGGAGTTTATAGTGAGATTAATTAATGCCAGAAGGTTAGAAATCATTCCTAAGACCAAAGAAAATCACGGTATTGAACAGGGAGGTAAGCCTGACTTTAGAGATGGAGTAACAGAAACGGGGTGCAATGCAACAGTGTTGTATGAAGGCTAATAGGAATTTCTGCCTTAAACCAGTTCAGCTGGAGAAGCAGAGCAGGAGAAAGATCTGGGTGTAGTCATAGAGCACAGGGTGGCAGTGGGCCTGCTGTAAAACGAAATAAGTCATGTAAAATTCGTGAAGAAAATAAATGTGATCATCCTAAAAGATACCCAGCAGCAATTCCAGAGGAAAGAGGGCAGTACTGAAGGGCTTGAATGAGGCACCAGTGAGACACCACCTGTAATAGTGCAATGTAGTCCTTGGCATCCAAGCTCAGAAGGTCTGGGCTCAAACAAGGATTAATCCAAAAAAGAACCTCTCTTATCAAAAGGTGATTAAAGGTGATCATTTGTTTAACTGAGAAAAATGAAATAAAAAATGGGATATGCTTACTCTTTACAAATGCACAAGAGAGGCTAATACCAGGATTTTAACTTGCCAGATATCTAATGAAGTTGATTTTCTACTTTTCAAATGAAATTCACATAATTTGCCTTTTTTTTTTTTGAATCTCTGTAATGCTTTGCGGAATCTGAAAGCCTGTCCTCTGAGAAAGGAGCTGCTATGTAAATCAATATCATTCAGAAAATATTTTTTGTATTTTTTTAAACCCTTTGGTAACTAATCAGTAACATCTCTTATGAAAACCATGGATTAAACTGGAGCCCATGAAGTGAAATTGGGTAAAACCAACTCTCTAGTGGTGCTTGATGTGTCATCCAATTTGTCCAGGCCAGGAAGCAACACGATTCTCCTTTACGTGCATTAAGAATGCTCAAATTATATGTACCTAGTGATATTAGAGTAAAATGGCTATATAAAATCTTTCATACTAGGCTACAGTATGAAAGTCTGCATGAATGGGCCATATTTATTTAATGAACAGAGCCCTTACTATTTCAGTAGTCATATGTACAATTTTAAGCACAAAAGGCTGCATTTTGGTGTATATTTTTAAGAATCTAAAGGATATTGGTTCTGCCTTGGTAAGACCTCCTTTCGACATTTGCAGTGGCAGTATTGCTGTTGGAATGTCTTCATGTCACACTTAGCAGCTGCTTTCTTTGGGTCACATCCAGCCAAAATTAGCCTCTATAGTTCCCAGTCAATGGACTTTCCAAAGCCCACCTGTGCTCCCCTTCATGACTTTTCAGGGAAATTTTCTTCCCTCTGGTAATCATGAACATGTCATTTATATTTTATTCCTCATCAGAGCCAGCTTTGTAATTTGCAGTTTCCCAAAATACAGAAGGGAAAGACCAAGAATAAAAATCCCCTAGTTTGGCTTGCAGACTACAGCTAGTTTTTTTCTCTTACCTAGTTACTGAAACACAAACAGTAAAGCTGACCCGTGAAAAAAAAATAGCACAAGATGTTAAAGATTTATCTTGACTAAGAAAAGTGATGAAGTTTTTAACTTTATAATTAGGGGAAGGTTTCTTATAGTATGCTATGAACCAGACTTTCACAGTTCCTCAGCTAACAGGTTGTTGCTGATGTTCTTCTGAGCTGAATATATTGCAAGCTCATACTACTATGAATCAATGTCATAAGACCATTCTGACTCAGTTCAGTGAATTTATTGACTAAGACTACAAAACCTAAAATCAACTGGCACATAAAGTAGCAACTACAAAAAATGTCCCACCTACTGTTTTCTGTGCTGATGGATCACGCTTTATCATATAAACTCAGCTGTCAAATCCATATGTTTTAACTCGGGCTTACTGAAAAACTTTCAAGGATTATAAAATTGCCTTGTTATTATCTTAGAAAGCAAAAGTATCAGTGGATTTTACTATAAACAAAATTTATAATTTATATAAAAATAGCATGTCCTTATTAAAAACACCTCTATTATACATACATACCATATATGAAATTAACTATAATTACTACAGTTTGAGCATATAATTATCATATATATATTAATACATATTTTATAATGGCATATTATGGCATGTTGTAAAATAAATATTATTGTTGCCAGCTTTTCTGCTATTTCCTTCTTTGAACAGAGGAATTAAGAGAAGAGCAAAATATACCAATTACTCATTCATTACATAGTACATTAGAAAAAAATTTAAGCACCACAAGAGTAAGCTGAAGGCTTCTGGGAAGTCTGGGTCATATCTTATTGTGCTACATACTAGATTTTCTCCTTGTGTGTGCGCATGATTATCTGCAACATCCGAGTCATGGCACAGGAAAATAATAATCAGATGGGCCAGTCTCTGATCTTTTTTTTCAAGGTGGGTACAGAAGAAGGACTGTTAATTGTTCTTAGTTGGATGAATCATATTGTACAGCAGGAGTTAAGCTGAGGTTCAACACAGCGCAGAATCTCCGCAAAATCCTGTTTTCTGTCTTGAGAGGAGAAGAGGCATCAGGAAGCAGTTTGTCCTTCCAGGCTGGGTAGCACTAGACTGAGAAGACTCTCAGTAGTTTGTCAGGGAAACAAAGCAGACACCTTTAGGCACCTTCCAATTTTTCATCAGAGAGAAGGGGCTGTTGTCAACACCACCAACCACGTTTTTATCTTACTGGATATGTGGTACATGTGGTACTTTCATGGTCTAAGGTGATAGTGTTTCTGATTGATTTGTATGCTGAGATTGAGAGTTCATGGCCATGTAAGAGTAATTTTCAGGGATGTGTGGAGGTTTCAGGGAGATATGTATCACAGACAATTACTATGGGTGATATGCTCTCTGAACTCCGTATGTTTCTTCTGAGCACGTCTGCCTTAATCAGAAATCTCCAGAGAAGGAAAATGAAATCAAACCTATTTCTTAACTAAAAGGCACAAAATCAAGCATTACACTGCTCTGAGCATCAGATGACATTGTATACTGAGTAATGAGCTTAAGTTCAATTAATGCATGAAAGTATCCATAAATAGGACTAAACGTACATGACTACATTCTTCTGAATGGCTGTGTAGGTGGATGTATCCCTTAAAAAAGTGTAAAGTTTGTGACATTCTCTGAGCCATGATGTATGCCCCAGTGCAATAATTCAAAGAAGTCAAGAAGCAAACCAGGCAGCAACACCTCTCAGCAGGGTGCCGGAAAGAGTAGGACAACTGTACAATTTTTTGTCTCTTATTTTATTAGCATGGCTGCGCTGCTGCTGAAGAAATTTCAAGATATGGTGAATTCTGAATTGGTAGCCATTTTTCAGTCATGAAAATTGTAACAAATTTAAAAATGTCACACTCTAACTTTTAGAACTGGGACAGAAGTGTATCTGTATATTTAAGTTGAAATTATAGATTAAAAGCTAGCATTTTAGGATTTAGGGGAACCCTCAAGAACTCAGAAAATAGACTATTAATGTGTATTTTTAGTCATACCTGAAATCCTACTGACTGCAAAGATACTATTTCTATGCCATGGGCATTGCAGGTCTGATGGACCCGCTACTGAGAAATGCTGAGCACTCTTGAAGCTCCATTCAGCAGCAAAAATAAGAGCTTACTGAAGATGTTTAAAGCTCGCACGACTGAGCTTGAGGTGGGAAACGACTGTCAGAGAAGAAGGAATGAAAGAGATTAAATAGATTTTTTCTTCCTTTAGCTTTTTAGAATCATAGAATCATTAAGGTGTGAAAAGACATCTGAGAAATTCGAGTCCAATCATTTACCCAGCACTGTGTCCTGTGTACAAGACAAGTTTGCTTTCATTTCAGAAGGATTGCATTAGGATGCTTGCAGTTTTAATCAGATCGATTTTAATATGACAAAAATCCAAAATTAAAGTCCTAAGTAGCAGATACATGTAAATACATGTAAAAAAATCTTAATGTAATTTAAAGCCTTTCTTTATGTATAATGTTGAAGCTTTATGCGAGGTACACCTTTGTAAGTTTGATCACACTGGATAGCAGCTGAGAAAGGTTCTTAAAATGAATCAGCTAATTGATAAAATCTGTCAAGTACAAACCTGTAATTTATTGTACAATATTTGAAAATAAAAAAAGTGAGAAAAACTAACACTTTAAAAACATGATCTTACACGTGAGCCAGGGATCCTATTTTGGTGATGACCTCATTATAACAAGGATGTGTCTCCCACAGATAACTGTAGCCTGCTGAAGAACTGATAAAGAAGTTACAGTGTTTTGGGCAGAAGAAAAATACGTAAATATAATGTATGTAAATTGGAATTAGAAATCTTAGAAGATTTCTAACTAGAAATTAGAAAGATAAGATTTTCAAAAGTGGCTTCCAAGTCTCAGGAATTTTAGTCTTTGATAGAACATAGAAATGAGTGTGGTTTGATATTCAGAGACCAGAATTTTATGGTGGTAACAGTCTTCAAAAATAACTCATTTTCTTTTGTTGGTTTCCTTTCTGGTTTGTTTGGGGTTTTTTTTTCTGAGGGAGAGAGAGAGCCTTAAGCCTAAAGTACACAATTACAGATGAAAAGCATATTTTTTGCAGTCGTATCATGATCTGTCTGCTCAATGTTGCAGGACATAAATGATCCAGGGATCTAAGCAAGTGAATAATTATTGGAAAGATTAAGGTTGATGAGTAAACTTTTGAAGGGAGGAGTAAGTGTCTCATTCTTTTAGACCTTGTAAGACCTAGTGAATATTATATACATACAGTAACTTTCTAATTGATGTCCTGATCCTCCCAGTCATCTGAACTCATTTTGGCAGATCAAGTCGCTTTTGTCTAAGTGCTTGATTATTGACTTAGAGGATCCAGACTTTAAATCCATTAAATTCGAGAGACTGCATTTAAAACTTGTGTGGACAATATCGTCCTTAAAAAAGGACTTTTTTGACGGGATTTTTTTTGTCCCTCAAAAAATCAAGTGGCGTTTTCTTTATGAAGGAAACATAGTTGGTTTGAAATTGCAAAGTGGCTTTCAGCAAGGAATGACATCATGTTGTTTTCCAGAGGAGAAGTGTAGCAGGAACCATTCTGGTGCACATGTGTGACCACCACCATACGGCTTGTTTCATGTTGCTTTTGTTTGTTTATATTAAAAGAATACTAAAGTTGCATATTTAGCTACCCAAAAGCTAACACATGCCCAAATGAAAATAGTCTGTACAACCATAATTCAGCCTATTTCTGTAAATCAATTGTTATATAGTATTTAAGTGCGTGATCAAATACTGGGTTTCCACTGGATCTTTTCCACCCTCAATGAACAGGCATTTTGTTTATTTTCTTTTATTTATTTTATATTATTGTATTTTATTTTATCTTTTTTTATTCCTCAGATTTAGGGGAGAAGTGATGGCACATTAGTTTAACCATTGCACAATACAAAATGATAGATTTCCTCCACTGGAAGGGTTCATTCTGTGGAAAGCATTTTTATCTTCCTTTCACTAGAATAGCTGACTCTGCAACACTTCTACAAGTTTGCTGTCCACAAAAATATAAACCCACACCATTAATATCCAGCTGCAAAAATTTGGGCTGAAACTTCTTTCCCAGCCTTTGTAACCTCCAATGCAACAGCAAAACCAGTGTTTTCTACGAGAATCTCTCTTCTATTTCCTAGTTTTAAGCAGCCGGTACAGCTGAGAAAAGAGATAATTAGTAAATTCTTACTTAATCATCAGCATCTGCGGGGCTGCAAAACACAATACAGATCTAATACCTTTCTTCAAGCCTATCGGGGCAACAGGATGGATTAGGTACTGCTGAGTAACAAACCAGAAGAAATGGAGTTTACTCAAAAGTGTGAAATTGCTATTAAAAAAAAAAAGCTGTTTTTCTTCCAATAACCCAAGACGAATTTTCTGAGTTTGCCTGTGTTAGCTGTTGAACAGTTAAACATGCAACCTTAATGATTCTTTAATGCAAATGCAAATGATTTATAATCTTTCAGATAAAATCTTGAGCTTTCTATTCATTTCTATCCAGGTGCCATTGGTGTGGATATGTATTGCTGAAATGTGAGAGCAAAATATGGCCTTAAATACTTTGGGTGTAGGTCTGATATTTAGAAGTATTACAGAATATAATAAGATAAACAACCTTTATTGCTCCCTATGCCTTGAACTGATCTACAGCAAACATTTTTCTAATTACTTCTATTTCTCCTTTGGCTTTTTTTCATAGATCTTCCCACACTATTACTTTACATGCCAACGCTGAAACAGTTAAGCTGAGGCTAAAGCCTGATTACTCTGATGAATAAATCTCCAAATTTCACCAGCATGTACAACTCCAGAAGATTTCTGATTTTTTTTTTCTTCTTCTTCTTTATTTTAGGACAATTATATGCAGAAAGACGGGCAGCAAACAGCAGAGCGTGAAAGCCATTGATGTTAAAATTGAAACCGATCCCTTTGTGAATGACCAATATGATGCTTTTTGTGTAAAGGATGAAGGTCAGCACTGATACGCTTTTGAAATAATGCAGAGTCATCACTGTCTTGCAACATTAAAAGTTGTGCCTTCAATTTTTCTACTGCTGAGAGAGAAAGAGGGAATGTTAAGGGATAAATCTTCGCAGTAATCACCCACTACATGAGCCAACTGCTGCAGAGACATTGGTTGCAGCAAATAAATTGTGTTATCTTTTGTCTTCGCTGCAGTTTAGTGAGTTCAAACAGCACCACTGATCTGGCAGAACCCATTTTGGTGCTCACAGAACATACTTTATGGAAGGAATATATCTGACACCAATCTAATGGAAATGCCTGAAGCAAGACCCTTGCTCAGCGCTGTAGCTGAATGTAACTCAGCAAGCTGGCTTCCAGCTGCAACGCACCACACTGTTGCACATCTATCAGTATGCAACATTTGTATGCAAATAACTTCATTACCTCCATTTTACTTTAGTTTTGCTTTGGTTTTGTTTGGGTGGTTTTTTAACAAGTGTAGACCAGGCTGCTAGGGACTCTGATATATCCCAGATGATTCTGAAAACCAAACTATTTCCGGTGTAAGCTGGTGTTTTAATTTTTCAATATTTAAATTCCGGAATCCACAAGCAAAGATGAACTCTGAAGGCAAAAAGTAAATTGTTACTGGTAGGCAGGATTGTGTAAAGAAATTTGGGAACCCCCAAAACAGATTGTTGATGTCCGCAGTGAGATTTTTTGCATCTGATTTCCAAGAAAAGCAAGGGTAAGCAGATGCCATTTAGTGAGAAACAGTAAGTTCACAATGCAGGAGGGCATTCTGATAAGCAGTCAGTGGCAGCAGCGTGGACGAAAGTGTAGTTGAAGTGAAATGTGGCAGAGGTGATGTATATTTGATGTGTATCATATCATTCTTTTTAGAAATAATGACTTTAGCAGAGTTTGACTATCCTCTCGAGTAACCCATGTGATATCAGCTCCAGGCTCCGTGCTGCTGTGAGTGATGCCAGCTCTGTCACCCAGTTGCGAATGTGGTGACACAAGCACCTTTGTGCTTTCTTCCATGCTGCTCCTCACATATAGAAGCAGCTCCCTGTAAACATCTGCAAAACTCTCTCATTGTCTTCCTTCAAATCTCTTTTGTCATCACCCCCCCCTCGAGAAAAACCTTGCAGTGGGTGGGACAGCTGTGGGATGCTGAAATCATTGCTCTGGCCACTATTGTTCCATTGTGCCCTTGTGCTCCCCTGTCTGTCCCCACCTGCTCCATCCGAGCTCACGCGTAGATGCTGGATCTCGGAGAAGGAGCTGTGTTAACTTTTTGCATTTGATTACTGCTCGTGGTAAAGAGGCAGACAACAACACGACCAGACAAGATTATGCTGGAAAGGAGTACTACACTGGACTCAGAAACTGTATAGTTCAAACTTTGGGGAAATTCAGATGATTTGCAAAGAAGGAACAATTAATGAAGAATTTGTTTTGTACAAGGCAGGGAATTTTCTGATGACAGGACAGGATGATCATCCCAATGCACTCATCAAGTAGTCCTTACACACAGAAACATTTCTGGATGACTCTAAGCTTCCCTCTTCTTTAAATAGATAAAAAATTTGGGATGCAGAGCCAATGTTTGAACAGAACGACTTAAGTGAAGTTGTGTGGCAGAGCCTGGTTTGTAGTTAGTATGAAAAGAGCAACGTCCGGAAAGGAAACAGCCTTAAAATTACAACAGTAATACACAAGCCAGCACAGAGCTGTTGACTGATGAGAGAACATCCTCAGGGATGCCACTTCCAGTTTTAGCAAATATCCAGTAAGAAGCAGCAAGAGCAAACCCTGCGCCACAACCTCACACACAGCATATTTGTTCTGATCTTATGTACACGTGGCTAATAACTACACATCTAAGTTTGGATTAATGAGTTGTTTCTTACTTGAAGCCTCAGAGTATTTATTTTAGTCTTAGAAAAGTGGACATCACTTTTAATCTATACATTTGCAATTATAATGTAGTAATACATTAGAGTTAAGTACAAAAAGCAAGTTGTTTTCCCCTGCTGAAAGTGATAAATTCCAGGTTTCTTACACAGAGACTTATGTCCCCATATTAATTTCTTCCAGCCCTTTCATTTCTTATATATCCATCCAACTGATAATGAGCAGACAGCAGCTTTCCTTCTTTGTCAGACGTGGCTGAGATGAGCCAAAGGCTCAGACGGACTAGTAGGTTGAAAACAGACAGGGGGAACAGTCACATCAAACTCTGCTTCAGAAACCAAGCTGATGTTAGTAACTCTTTGCAACTCTACTTTCAGTTCTTAGGACCGTGCAGAATGCATCTCAAAACACCATGAAAGTTCTAGTACAAACCATCACACATTAACTTCTTAGCCCTTGATTTATAACTAATCTTTACTCAATTAACATTTACCATGCAAATGAGTTGAGTCAAATTCGTAAGCACACACCTCATCATGCCCCTACACCGGGGCAGTAGTCAGATGCTAGCAAGAGCTTTGGGTGTGCTCACAGCATCAGGCTTATACAAATAAAAGTCCTGAAGAGAGAGAGATATTTTTGTTTTGTTTCTGAAATGGATCTTGTTTTGTACGCACAGAAGAATCACAGCAGTCATTGAGACTAAGAGTTATCTTTTACATGGAATTGATTCTAAGGGTTCTGTTTGACAAGGAAAGATGTAGCTGTAGTGTTTTATGAATGCTCTGAGTATAGCTGCAGTTTTTGAAGTACAGAGAAATGTGTCTTCTCAGCTTCTCATAAACACATGTTTTATGCAGCCATTAGAGTCAGCAAGACAACTCTGTACCAGCTCAGGATCTGCTGAGATCAGAAAGTTTCCCTCTTAGCCCCGAGTGCCAAAAAATACCTAAAAATATATTAGATTCTGCCAATTCTGGAAATGCAGTATCATACTTACGTTAGATCTGGCACACAGAGCTTCTATCTCTATCAAAGTTCATAAGAAAGTACCCCAAAGTGTGAAGTAGATAAAGCAAGAAAACCAGAAAGCTTGAATTTTTCCTGCCTTATTTTTTTGTACTACCACATACCATTCAATTCCACATATATATATATATATAATCCTCTTGCTTTTCTTTCTTATTTTTTTATTTCAGCAAAGGAAAGATCTGGTTGTTAATAACCCCCAAGTTTTACTGGTTCTTTCTTTCAGTGACCCACTGATATTTACAGGCAACAAATAAGATCTGTTCCATAAGGCTTTGATTTGCTGCCACCACAGGAAAACTAAACAGGCAGCAACTTGTAGTAGAGTACAGTATAAATGCAAATCAAACTTTTTTAAACATGACTGCTGGCTCCAGATATCCATCAAAGCTTGACGGCTTATGTACATATTTCAGTTAGCCTTTTTCAGCAGTAAGAAAAAAAGAAATTAGTGTGTTCTTTACAGCAAATATATTAAGTGTGCTTTACAAGAGCAATCAAACTGCAGTTTGCTTTGTGTAATATTTGAACTATTTCTTTGTACTTGTCATGCTTTGCTGTAGATACAATATTTTTTTTGTAGTGCTACAGCTTTCTTTTTCAGAGCTTTACATATAGCTGACAGTTAATTCCCACTTCTCTGGTGATGTCACTTAAACTAATAAAGTCCTACAAGCCCTGTCTGATGTAAGAGGTGTTGGTATCCTACACATTGGTACCTTACAAGCAACACTTACATTGGCTATGATTGAGTTTCGATTCTTTGTACTCAGTACTTTTATCCAAACAGAAAAATTCCATGTACTTTAGGGTCTCTGCAATCAAGAAGAAAAATAAACATCCTCACTCATCTCATTCACAGGTCTGACTGTTAAGAGCTGCATTTCTAATTTCTTAATGACAGGATGACATCCTAAAAAATTCCAGTGGCCTCTCTGGAAAAACTCCACCGAATTGGACAGTTGTTACAGGAGATGTTTTATGTCAAAGCGGATGTCTCATGTCAACTTTCAGAGCATGGTACACAGTTAAAGCAGCAACTGTAGATAATCAAATTTCTGTAAATTCCTGCTTCTGCCAGGTGATGTGGAAGCCAAATTCTGCATCTTTTTCATGTTGATTTTTTTTGCAGTGATCTTAGGCTATCCTTTCTGTAGACAGAGTTTTATCAAGACATCTCAAAAAAAATCTTTACAGACTAATGGGATCCTCACAGTTCAAATAAAGAAGATGCTTCTGGTGTAATCTGGACTGGGAAGGAGAGTTGTTGTGTTCTTAAAATCACATGTGCCAACTCTTTGCCAGAAATCACCTGTCACAAACTCCTTTCCACACATGTTCTGGAGTTAAAGTTACTATTCTGAGGAGGTATTTTTCCTAAAAGCCAATCATGACTGAATGTGCTAACTCAATTAACAGGAGGCCTCTTTAGTGCCATGTAAAAAATAGTTACTGAGTCTCTAAGAGGTCTGTAACCAGAGCTGTCACTAACCCTATCTATGTTCAACACCCATATATTTTCTGTGCCACTTGTTCTCATTCATTCACCAGATGTTGACTCTGTTCTGATTTCTGCACATGTATATTGAGGTCTCGACTGTAGTGGTGACTTTCACTCCAGGAGTCAATCTGTGCCAAATTACTGCTGACATGAGGATCTCCTGTGAACTTTAACTAATTTCCTTATATCTGTGCTGCGCTGTCTTGCTCTGAAGCCCAATCCACCCTCACTTGCTGGAGGTCACTTATCAACATACGGAGCCCTGTTATGTGTTTGACCTCAGTGTCAACATGCAGAAAATTCTGGAAGGGTCATGATGTCCAGAAGCCAATTCTGAATTTCCTAATTTAGGATGTGATCCTGGACACAAGCAGGCAGAGCATGGGACCTGCCTGATACTCTGCTGGATGGCCCTCGAGTATCAAGCAGACCAGGCTGTTTCATGAGAAGCATGAACTGGGCTAATTTTTTAGCAAGTACTAAGAAAATATGCTGGTTTATGGGAGGATAGATGAGGGAAAAATCAGTGCTCCAGATGGATGGAGGAGCCCAGCCCTTGTCTACCACCACCACCACCACTGCAGGCAACCCCTGTGGTCGCCTTAACAAAGAGCACTACTGTTCCTCTACATGACAAGCTGCTGCCAACACACCGTCTGTCATGCTTCATGGCCCAGATCTGCCTCCTCTCTTCCAGCAAGAAAATGGCCTGAATGCCAGCACTGAGCAAAGACTGTTGTTCCAAATAAGCCCATGCTCTTCCAGCTCCTGGTACAAAGGCTGCAGACAAAAACCTGAAGCCTGTCCCCAGAAGTGGCTCAGTTTGATGAGTTGCTGTGCCAGTGTCACTTCTGTACCTGTGCCAGAAAGAACAGGTTTGGCAAAAGGCTGAGCAGGAATTGTCATAGCAACCGAGACTGCAGCAGGATGAGGAGCCATAAGATGCTGTAACCTGGAAAATTCCTGTACATTTTGTGCAGGAGAGGACAGCAGCAAAATGAATGTAGGAACTTGAGTTTGTCTTTGCAGTGTATCAGCTTTCCCTTATGCTTGTCCATCAACGTCACTCAACGTGTTCTGCAGCAAAGGCATGGCCTTACAAAGTCTCGTGAGAGAGTCAAAAGTTCCCCATACAGTGTTGGTCCATAAACATCTTTATAAACTCCGCTTTTCTTCCTGTTCATGCATCGGCCAGATCTCTCTTTTAGGCTCTCATAATTCTGTTACCATGTCTGTTGTCAAATTTTACTGTAAAGATCCCATCAACTTTCTTCTTTCCTGGAAGGTTACAGTGTGCTTTTTGAATGTGTTTTGCCAGAGTTAACTAATGTGTTGCTTTTCTGCTTCCTCTGGCAACAGGATTAAGAAGTAAGGCTTTGTAGATAAGAATACTCTCTGATGTATAATTGTCCCATACAGCCTTGGGATCAATACTTCCCTCAGAACAGATACACAGCTCCCATTCGTATGGAAGGAAGTAGCTACATAAATAAAGTACATGAAATGCACAGCTCTGTAGCCTTCCTATGAGGCGATAAAATAATTTTTTATACCTTTCATCCACATCAATCTCTATTCATCCGACCAGTTCACAGGCAAGGCATTAGCTGTTAAACGCTCCTCACTTCCTCGGATGCCAAACGTCCATAAGACTCTATATAAACTGAGCTTTGTGTAGCCTCAAAAGCTTGTTTTTTCTGTCAGTGTGTGTGTGCATAACTCCCACTAACTTCTGAAGGTGTTAGACAGTATATATATGTGTGTGTGTGTGTGTGTGTGTGTACTGTACAGAGAACAGGCTTCAAAGCTTTGACTTCAGTAGCACGTCCCTTATATTAGTGGCAGATATTTTTCAGCATACCCAGTTGAGAAGTGATAGTCAGGTTGATCAGACAATTTCCAAAAGCCTGATCCAAAGGAACTGTCACAGAATGTGGATGTTTATCATAGCATTTCCATTTCACTACAAGGTAAACAACTGGCAAAATAAATACATTATATTTCTAAATAAGCATGTATTTACCTGTGCTGGGTCAGAAGTGGGTAGATGATGGGAAAAGCTGCGGCCTGGGACTCACAAGGATTTTGCAGAATGTCCCTGGGGCAAAAGCAGGAAAGCCTGAGCTTTTGCAGAAGGGAGATTGAAAAAGCTTTTCTGTCAAGCCTATTGCCCATTAAAAACCTCCGACATGAACTGGTGTCATTTGAGCTGTTGCTTGAAAGATCTTGTGGTGATGATACCCTAAAAGTAGACTCTAGTAAAATAGCAAGAGTATAACTTTGAAAATGTTTCTCCTTCTGCATGTTTACGAACATAGCCTTGGAGTCTTTTCAGCTTCCAAACAAAAGTCTTTTCAAGGAACACAATCTTTGCTTTACCAGCTAAGCAGTCAGGTTTTTGTACCAAGGCAAACTATTTCAACAGGAGAGATCAATGCTAAAACATAGCCCTGTGTTTCCCTTATCCCATATAATTACCAGGACTCATGAGCCTTTTAATTTTGGTTGTTTCGTATCTGGACAAAAGCAGGTTTTGGATCTTCCGTTACTTTGGCAAGAGGACCAGTTGTTTTTTTCTAACACAGTCAATAAGGGTTCTAGAATCACTGGAAAAAATTCCCAGATTTGAGAATGAATATAGAAGTGATAATTTGTACCAACACTGCAGGCTTTGCCCATTGGGTTTCTTGGTAAAATCCATGTTCTTGCATTATAATTTTTTTGGGGTTTTTTTTTAATTTTTCTGTAACCAGTAGGTACCTATTCCAAAAAGGACCGTAAAAAATATGGAGGAAAAAGGGACATGGCAAACCACTTCTGAAGAGCTCTTTTCAGAGAGAAAGGCCTTTGGGGAAAGAGAATCCACACTGCTTGAAAGTTCTCTAGAATATCTTGGTCTGCCTTGTTAACAATGGCTGAGATCATTCAAACCTGAAAAAGAGAGTTAAAATTCAGTTTACTCTGCTGGTGGCAGATGTCAGCCTGCCTCCCCTCTGCACTTCTTTAATGCAGCAAAAATGCAAAACAGTTTTGGTTTTGTTGATAGTAATTTTTCTTCCTGGCTTTTAATGCTGTCAGCAAAAATACTATCAAACCTCTTGTTGAGTTTTATACCCTGGTAAATTCAGCTCTTCAGATTCTCACAGACAGCAGAGCTATGTTACCCCTGGGTGTCCTTAAGTTGACAAGCACAAATCACTATTTATTTTAGGGTGACTCTAGCCTAAAAAGGGAGATTTGAATATCCGGGAAGACACCTGATTTTGAGAAAGATTGCAAGGTTAGAGATAGTGTGAAAACTGACTGGTGTTCACCTGGACCTTTTCTTTCTGTGAATGTGGACCAGTCCATTGCTCAGCCTCTGCTGGTTTCCTACAGTGTAGAAGAGACCAAAGTTCCAGTCTTAAACAATTTCACAGAATTTCTGTGGTTAAGAAAAATGACTGTGCCTAAGCTGTTGCTTTCCAGTGCCAGCATGCCTTTGTTTGCTTTTGAAGAATCAGGCAGGGAAGACAGCTGTGATTTGGCATCCTGACTGGTTTGAAACAAAGCCCTTCTAGATGTCAGACATGAATAACATCACAGTTATCACACCACAGTTATAGCTCAATTTGTACCTTCCCAATTACAGCTGGAAATAATTGCGAAGGGCCATCAGAACACGAAACAGGTGAGGTGTACAATTTCTGTGGACGTGTATAAGCTTATCCTCAGGGAAACTCTTAGCACTGCTGTTAGCACTGCATTAGAAGACTATTGTGAAGTCTTTACAGTATGATCTCTCTTCTCCTTTCAGACAAGCCCTGTGGGGACCCGCCGTCCTTTCCCCACACCATCCTGCACGGCCACACTGGCTTTGAGATGGGGGATGAGCTGCTCTACGTTTGTGCCCAGGGGTACGTCATGGGCAACAAGGAGACGGCGTTCACGCTGCTCTGCGACAGCTGCGGAGAGTGGTACGGGCACGTCCAGGCCTGTGTCAAAGGTGAGCTCACCCAGCACACCGAGCATCCCTCCGGGAGGGCACAGTCTCCCAACAGCCTAACCACATGGTTCCAGGATTGTAGGGTGTGCTCTGGGCACCGGCAATCCCAGTGAAGGTCTCGGTGAATGTCTTAGCTGGCCCAACAGGAGTTTTACAATCCCATTGGTAGACATCTCCAAGAAACCACAGGAAAAAAACTTTCTCATGCGTACATGAACACAAATTTTCACTCTAGGTAGCAGAATCCATTCAATATTAAAAAAAAAATCTTTTAAGCTCTTTACTTTGTCCCCTGGATTTTTTTAAGAAGTCCATTTGGCTGATCAGAGGTTTTACTAGGACTTTCCTTTAGCTTTAACACTCCTGAACTTCTGCCATTGCACATATGATAAATGCTGCTTCCTTTTGTCAGGTTGGGAACATTAAAGACTTATATTAGTTAAGAGAGCTGTCTGTGCCATTCAAATAAACTGTGACCCAAAAAGAGTATGATTTTTTAATTTGCCCCAATAAAAAGGCAAACAATTTTTATGTTGCACCATGCCTCCAGGACTTTTGTCTACAAACTCAAGAGTAGCTGCCCCAATACTTACTCCATTAAAAAAAAAAGAAAGTGGATTTTCTTACCAAATGACTTGACTCAAGAAAAGATTTTTCTAAAAAAAAACCCCAAAACCACAAAACCCCCAAGCAAACTGTAAAATGACATTTCCTTAATTTAAACCCTCAATAAAATCCACCTTTATGTGTTAGTTAAATTCTACAACAGCCTTTTAACTTTCCCCTTGTTTAAACATAGGCTAAATAGTACCATGAATTCAGGTGTGGATGTAATCTGAATTCTGCTTTCTCATGTTACCCTGCTCAGTGCATAAACCCACCATTTTTTCCTGTATTTAAGAATGGTCATCAGAGAATCTTCATATTTTTTGAGAAGGATATCACATCTTTAAGGTAATGTTTCTGGTAAAACAGATAAATTTTAAGCAAAGGAATGGGCAGCTGTTGGGTAGCTGAGCTGTCTAGATGGGCTGCAGTTAGTATATCCATTTCAGAGCCTATATATTCCTTAATGCCCAGAGGCTTGCAAGGAGTTATTTTCACTCATGAATATACCATCAGGCAATGGATAATCATGAGAAAAGGTCAAACTGGTTCTTAGTAGAAATAGGTCGTATCTGTACACCAGGGAACCAGATTCTCAAACCCATCCAACTGATATAGATTTAAAAAAAAAAAAAAAAAAAAAAAAAAAAAGCACCAGCTTTTTTCTGAACTGTTTCAGCTTCTAACACTGTTTTTACAAACAGCAGTTCAGATTATTAAGTGAAAAAATGCGGGGCGTAAAGGCGGAACATGGAGGGAAAAAGGAGAAAAAATGATCTACATCTGATCGTTGGATAAAGAATCCTAGAACAGTTTGGGTTGGAAAGAACCTTTAAAGGTCATCTAGTCCAACCCCCCTACAATAAGCAGGGACATCTTCAGCTAACCCAGTGGGTCTGAATCTCCTGTAATCTGCACCAAATTGATAATTCTTTTTTCTTCACTGAAGTTAGTGGAAATGCTACCTTCATCACACATAGACATAAAGCTGTATTACACCAAAGTAAGGAAGGGAAAGAACGAGGCCATTTAAGTTGTGTGTGTTTCACTGTTTTCTCTGGATAAATAGTCTATTTCCCCTGTTTTTCCTGAGCCTTTCCCACAGCCACAGGGGAGAGAAAAACATTTTTAAAAGAAATAGGAAAGTGTGGCTGTGAAATCACAAGCATCAACACTGAAACCTGGGAGCAGATGTGATATTGTGGATTATGATTTTTTAAATTATTTAAATCCTGGGGGGCTTCCTCTGATTAATGTTTTTCAAATGCTTTAAGGACATGGGATAGAAAATACAATAATTGTTCAAGTAATAATTATATGTTTAATCCTCCTGATCATAATACTTTAAGAAAGAAGACTTTACAGGATTATTAAAATGTGTGATACTAGGTTTCATTATTTTCAAACAAAGTGAGAATCCAGTGAAAAAGAACAACAAAAAACAGAATTTAATTAAAGGTACCCAATTTAGAGTTGACTGATATTTTGGGGTCATAGGAGAGAGAATAACAATTATTAAGTACTCCAGAAGTCAGCACACAGACTGATTTTTAAGTGCTTTGAGGGAAGAGAGCACCGACCCTGTCATGAAGGTTAATGATGGGACTTAATGGAGAATTTATACTCCTGTTGGCAGACTGGACCACTTCTGTCCTAACTGGCTGACATCAGTGGAAAGATGTTCATGAAGCCACTTCAGTGAACATTTAAGTGCTATGTTTAGAGCCTGGTAAGATGATCCAGCACCCTTGCTCTGCATCCGCGCTGGGTGAGCAACTGGGAAATATGAAGTGGTCCCGATGCTCTTACCCCAACACAAGGGGACCACGGGGACAAAACTCTGCTCAGAGCATTGAGAGATGTAAGACCTGTTCCTACATCTTGCACGATCTCTGAGACTAGGGACAAGTCACCATACTGCTCCCTGCTGCTTACTCCACCTCTTCTGTGGAAGAGTGATGACATTTATCCAATTTCATAAAGCTTGCTGGGATTTGTGGGTGTTACACCTTGAGTACTATTGTTCTACTTGGTAACCGCCCCATTATAATACCCAGCTGTCCAGGCACAATATCAGACTAAACAGCAATAATTGCATGCTTTTCTCGTTTGTGTAAAAACATGAGACTGGCTTTACATTCCCAGTTGCTCACACAGAGCAAATATGGAGTCATAGACCTATCATCATAGCAGTGTCTAAATATAGCACTTAAATGTTCTTTGAAGTCTCTTTGTGATCATCTTTCCCCTCTGTTTTGATCTGGTAAGAAGAGATACAGTCCATTCTGGCACCTGGGATATAAGTGTACAGCCATGTAGTCGGCAGATTTGCAAATTAAAATTTAAAAAATACATTTATAATCAAATAGATGTATAATGCAAAATAGGTGGCAAAACTTGGCTATGGGCATAACTGAAAAAAATAGTTTTGGGGTTATCTTAAGTGGATTCTGGATACAGTAAAGTATGATGGAAATTTAAGTAGATTCTGGATACAGTAAAGTATGATGGAAATTAGGAAAGCAGTATGTTATAAATGGCTGTAATGTACATTGTGCACACCAGGTAATAGACAGTAACTTTTAATTAAGATGCTTTATAAGAAAAAAAGTGACTCTGTTTCCTGTAATTCCTTGTCATGAAAAGATGCTGTGTCCTAGATGAAAACACAGGGATATTCAGCACAGCAAAGCAACCTTAAGGAGGGAACAGGGAAATACAAGGATTTTGCAATTTACTGTTTTTTCTATTTCTGTGGAGAGAATGCATTTGCTTCGAAAAATACATCCTGAAGAACATTGTAGTAAGGTCTGAAAGCAGATGTATGTGTGCCATACTGTGGCTGTCCTGCAAGCACAGAGACTAAACTGACAATTGCTAAATGACATCTGTTTTTCCCAAAATAAACCATGAGTTCAATATCAGGAGCATTAATACCAACACTTCAGTGGTGGGGGTCAGGGCTGGACTGCATTAGGCTGCATTCTCTTGGGTTTGCTTCCTCAAAGAGAAGGCAGATGAGATGGCAGGGAAATCATGCCCCACCTCTGCCCTAAAACTGGCTCAGAAGAATGCCATATATCTATCCTTTTCTCTGGATTATTTTGGGTTTTTCCAGCTATATGCTTGTGGCAGGAGGGTCCATATCTTCTGCACATCTAAGGAATCTCTCAAGTGACAACACTTGGATATACATCTAGTGTATACATTCTGAGGTAGTCTAACTTTTCTACACTGAGGACCATCCTTCTGATGTCAGCATAAGGAGAATTTGGCTGATTTTGACCACTTTATCTGCAGCTACCAGTTTTTTTGCCTGGTTCAACAATTCTCATTACTTCGAACATTGCTTTCTGAGTTTTCAAGAATTATATTGATTCACATTCATGTGGTCTATAAGCATGACTAGCTAGCACCATTTCTTTTAGGTTTTTTTATTTCTAATGAGGGGACTCAAACAAAATGTCTCTGGCTTTTGATCTTATTTGAGAATGCTTTTCTTTTTTTTCATTCTGAGAGTGCAAAGGAAGAGTTGTGACAGACAAATATAATCAGCAACAAATATGTCCATGGCCTGTCAAAACAATTGTTATGACAAACTTTGGTTCCCTTTTCAGGCATGTCACTGAGGGGTTGTGTTAGATTAATGTAAAGTATCGATCTGGCATGAACTGATTCTGCCAAATGGAATAAGTTAAATTTTTTTGATGAGTTATTTATTTATATTATGCTGGAATAAAAATTATCCTCTTTCTTGCAGCTATTGCAAAAGACAAAAGGCAACACAATTTCTGCCTAGCATATTGTGGTTGACTAGGGAAAAGTTTGTGTGCCTGATCCAAGCCAAATGGATAATTCTTTGAGATACTGTAGTTCACAAATCTGACTGATCTTAGGCAAATCAGTCTACATGCTCTTTTCCTTCCCACCCCTAAAGACAGATGTTGTCTTGTTAATGTTTGCTGTAGCTACTTTGAGAACCTTAGAATGAAGATGTTTTTATACAGTACAAATGTTTATAACGATGGTCTGTATAGAATCAAGTTTCAATTTCCTGTACTCCAAAAATACACCCATAAAATATGCAGTGCACTTTATAGTTGTCCAAAATAGCAACACTCAAAATAGAGCTTGGATGCCAATATGCTATCTAGAAGAAAAATTAAACTGATCCTAGAGTGTGGAAAACCAGACTCTTTGTTTCTGCCTGTCTCTATGTTTGGTCACTGTTTTCACATTAGGATCAAAAACTTAAGGACATGAAAGCTCTATAGGACTGGACATTTCCCAGAAAGGATTAATTATGAATTAAAAGGATTTTACCTTTTAACTGAGCTTCACCTCTTCGGTAGTATGTCATTTCAGCACCTCTTGCTGTAAAGTGCTCATTTCAGACTCAGTAATCCCTCAGACAGTGAATTAAAACTCACTGATCCTTGAGTCTGCCAGAGGAGGGTATGGTCAAGATGTAACAATGACGAAATATAAAAAGATTTTGGTCTTGTATAAATGGATTTCAGCGCTGTCTCTTCCTTAAACCAGTCCTGCCTAGGTAGAAAGGAAGATGCAATCACTTTTAGATCAAGTTGAGTTTGTTTTGTTTTGGTTTTTTTTTTGCTAGTGGGTCTAAAAATGTGTATAAATAATGGTTGCAACTTTTTGGATAAGAGGTGGAGCTGAACCTAGTTTGGTTGTTGCTCTTCAGTACCAACACTAAAATTCAGGGAACTGGAGAGTTCAGGAAAGTGCTGAGGAGGTGAGCAAAAAGAAGTGCAGAAGTTGTTCAATCTATTCCCGGAAAATCAAGCTCACGGTGGACTTAAAAGATTGTCATGGTAACACAGAGTCACTAAATACTGAGTACAAGTCCCATTTGAAGGTCTGAGGCCCAGAAGAAAGAATAGCGTATTATTACTGTGTAAGTCAATCCAGGATCATATAAATCAAAGCTTCAGAGTAAGGGGGTCTGTATTTCCTTTGATGGTTAGAGAGCTCAATAGTTGCTTTCATTCTGGCATCCCATAAGCTAACATTAGTTACGTTGATAGTCTTTGCTACAAACCCTACAAATATGGGAGATTGAATATAAAAATATGTTAGAGCAGCTTTACAACTTGGGCCACAATCTGATTGTGAGAGGGAACAAGACTCCCTTATGTGGTGACAAGCAGTGCATAATGAGCTCCAATCTCAGGAGCCCTTTAGATTACAATGGGCTTTTTCTTCCCTCAGCCCTGCATTAAGAAAACATCAATTCATTTCTCTACAGGCAGGATCAGGCCCAAAGAGAGCAAGGATTGATGGAGACTCGATTGATCGTTCAACAAACCTTTAATATGTTCTGATAGACTGAGGGCTTGCATTTTCTCAGAAGCACATGTTTTTCCTGATGTGCCTCCATAGGACCTTCTCTTAGAGGGCTGAAACTACATGGCAGGAGAAATACTAAAGGGAAAGAGCTTCAAAGTCTATAAAAAGCCTGTTACTACAGCTGTTAAGCATTCACCAATGATCCACTCATACATAAGGTACTGGTCAATGAGGTGAATACTAGCCGTCCATTCATACTGCTAACTAAAAGGTCTGGAGGAAACAACACAAGCATGTGGATGTAATTTTTGTTCGTGGATGTGTGCGCCTGCTCTAGAACACCATGACATAAAAATTACTGTTTCAACCTCACCTGGATTACTGTAGTCTGAAAAGTAAAGGAGTGGGAAAAATAGAGGTACAAGAGACATAGAGGTGAAGACAGACTGTTGCGATGATTCAACTCTAAAAAGGAAACAATGGCCACAACAGTTGGTAAATGGTGACTTCTCCCTTTATGATGTTCCAGTTCATGCACGTGCCACAGACACCTACAGGCTGTCCTCAGACACCCTGGATTTTGGTGAAGCAGGCATGCCAGACATCAGCTTCTAGCAGGAGTCTGGATGATAAGAGGATAAAATAGTTTGAGGCACCATTTCCATGAAAAGAGAGTCTCAGGCAGGTAGAAAAATTCTAAAGTGAAAGCAAGAAAAGGGACAAAGTGAGACTAGTGTTTGATGGTTAGTAGAAGTGCTACATTGAGATGGATAGTGCCATGCAGAGCTTCATGAGTATGTTGCTAAAGTGCCCTGGTATTCAGAGTTATCCTCCATTCATTTGCAGAAGTCTGAAATACTGTTGGAAAAGATTTTAGGATTAATTAGAAAAGTGAGAGTCCTACCAGGAAGCTTTCCACTCTAGGAGTTGTATTCCCTTGACCGTTACATCATCCTTGCACCAGGCAGAAGTTTTTTCCTGCTTTGGATAGCATGGGGAGGATCTGGAGGATTACACAAGCAGATGAGGATGCTGGGACCAGGAGGGAGAGAGGTCTGTTGTTGGCACTTCCTGTGAGATGAGAGGGCCTGCTAAGAACATCCAGCTCTCCCGCATGATGGCTTTTACAGAGGTATTAACTCTCTGCAGGCTATGTCACACATTTGGGTTTCCTTAGCGTAACTGCTTTGGTTTCTGGTAGACCCAGATGCTATTCCGAGGAAAATACCTCTTGCTAATGCTCATTCTGTTTTGGCACCTGGCTTAAGCTGTTCTGGCAAAAAGTGAGCTGGTGTGAGCTGTATCACCACTAAGTGGTTTTGGTCAGACTGGTTTGACAATATTTCTAATCTTTCTTAAGAGTAGACCAAATATGGCTCTGCCAGAAGTCTGAAAAGCAGTCTCCAAGGAGAATGTGACTCAGGCGGAAATTGAGGTGGGCCCCAGATGAAAATGTAATTCAAAATTGGTTGAGTGTAAAAAGGCAAAAAAAATAAGGCGTTATGAATGCATTCATCTGTAATACAGGTTCTCCTATTGATTTCTTGTTTCCCATGTCATGCCAGGTCCATTGCTCCACTGCCTTCACAAAAGACTAAACACCCTCTTAAAAAAAAAATTCTCACCATGATTCAGTTTGGTTTATTTTCCATATCCAAAGGCACTATTTTTTATGACTTTTAATGCCAGCATAAATCTCAGAAATTACATCAACTTTCTACGGGGTAAAACCTGTGTGAGCTGAAAATCAACCACCCTGTCTAGTTTGGAAAATTTTTCATTGAGCTAAGGCTTTAGAATAGTGTAAGAAATATAAATTACAATGCATTATTTCATTCAAATTCAAACATTTAGCTTCATGATTTGAGTCAAGTCTATTTTGCTATGAGTGGTAGGTCTGTTGAGTATTTCTAAATCAAACTCAAGCTTTGCAATGAATCTGCCCCTCTGTCTCACTCAGGTTTTTTACCAGTTCGGTTTTGTGGGGTTTTTTTTCTCTTTTCTCCATGGCAACATTTAATTCTTTAAAACTGAAAGCCTGAGAGTTGATTACCGACAGGCAGTATTGTCATGTTAACTAGGTGTTAGGCTTTGAGTGCTGGAGACAGAGTTTTCCAGCCTCGCAGGGTGCACCTTGCTTTCTTTAGATGAAAATAAGCAGAACTTAATGTCAGCCTTGGTGGTGGAGTCTGCTTCAGTCAGCTCTGAAGAGCTCTCATGGAATAAGAAATCCTGTTCTTGCCCCAGGTGTTGTATCACTGTAACACCAAGGTGATTGAAGAAAAGCAGTATAATGATAAGAACGTACCTTGATATCTTGAGCGTAAGGTACTGAATATAATTTTTTTAAATCATCTGGCTCAAAAGGGGTAGAGTTGCTGTAACACTTTAAGTTTTGTCTGGGTTGCGGTTTTTTTATTAGTACTTGATTAATTTTTGCTGTGTGTTTCTCTCCACACACATTTCTTGCTTGAATAAGATGAAGGTTTTTTCTCAAGTCTGGCAAAGAGTCATACTAGGGAGAGAAAAGCTTTGAGAAAACAATAAGCAGTTGAAGGAAGTCCTCTAACTGCAGACAGTGAGTTATTTATAGCCATTTTTAAATCTGGAAAGGTAAGACATTAGCAGTTAGCATTGACACCTATTGTGATTTTTTAAAAAAACTTGAAATTGAGTAACAGCTCAAGGACCATGCCCTTTTCAAATAAACAATAACAGAGAATGAAAAATACTGCCTAAAAGTCTCTTCTCATTGTGCCTTTCTTCTTGGCTTCTTGTAATAAATGAGCACAGTGCTTTTCCAGAGAATTAAACGATGGCTTATGAGGGTTTTTTTTAATGTTTCTAGATGAAACCGAGGCACACATTGACTATGAAGATAACTTCCCTGATGACAGATCAATACCCATTGTTGAGAATGACCACGGCAATGGCAAGGAGGAAATCGAGCAGGAGCAAATACAGCTTTCCTTCAGTAAAAGTTCAGAGGAAGGAAGAACCGGAAGTACCAAAGGGGTTACTCAGCACACAGACATTTCTGAAAAAGGAAGCAGGGCACCAACTGAGTCCCCTGTCTCACTCCTAAGCCAAAAAAACTTGTTTTGGTTTCCATCAGAAACTTTCAGTAAGCCTGAATTAGAGAAAGAGACAGATGATTCCACTAAAGCACAGTTTTCTGAAGGTGATAACCACATCGGAGTGAAGACAGCTTATGATGAACCTGGTGCCAAAATGTTTTATGACAGTGAGGATTTCCCCATTGGACCTATTCTCACAACTAATGATACAAAGACAGTGATGGATGCAGTTGCCATCACTGATGAGTCGTGGTTAGATGGATATCCAGTAACACAAGAGGTGGTGGAGGATGATGAAGAGGAGGGGGATAAAGTTGATGGCTCGATGGGAACAGAAGACGACATCGTTCTCACAACTGACCAACCGAACCACGTGGAAGTAAGAAAATCAGGAAACGGCAGCCCAGCTCCAGAGGAAGGTCTAACACAGATTGTGGCAGCAACAACAGGGACGGATGATGAAGGGGCTAAAGAGACACCGGTACCACTTACGTCAGTGAGTGGTCTGGAGAGCTTTAGTGTGAGCAGGGGTTATGATGATGCCGCATGGGAACATCCGGCTACATCTCTCGAAAGCGTGACTCAGGAGCCCAGTACGACGATGCTGTTTGACATAACCAGCTTAAAAACATCCATGTCAGAAACCCCCATGACGGTCAGCCCCTCTGATCACACTCCATACCTAGAACCAAGAGACACAACCACCTACCCAGAACAAGTAGCAACCACTGCACCGGCTCCAGACATCATTACTGACACAGTGTCCCAGGAATTAGCTGAGCAAGAAAATCTCACCCAGGGCCTTGGAGATAAGCCCGTCCCCACTTCTGAGCCATGTGAAGGAGAGGATTGTCCCAAGTCCAGTAAAGGTGCTATCGTAGCAGTAATAGTGATTCTTCTCTGCTTGTTACTGGTTGCAGCTGTACTGGCTGTGTGGTTTTTCAAAAAACGGCAGCAGAAAAATTCTGTCTATAAACTAAATGGGAGGTGTCAACCCAGACATCATTGTTACCACCACTATCACCACCAGCACATCGAAATGCAGAAAGTCTAACCAGGGGCCTTTTGGCAGAGATCGGAAGAAAAAACATATTGATGCTAGAAGGATCACATGACTCATGGATGCTAAAATCCAGCAGAGCAGAAAGAGGAAGAAAAAAAGAATGCTAAAAGAACATAGAAGACAGAAAAGGTTTCATCCTTTTGAAATTGCAGTTTAGCATATCCGACTTTTCAGAGCTAAAGAACCTGTACGTTTTTATCACAAGGGCCTTTTGGAGACACCAGCAGGACATAGCGTGCTCAGTAGTACATCTCCAATTTGTTCCGCTTTTACATTTTGCTCCTATTAATAATAAATTAATTGATTAATTGCTGTGTTACCTGGTTATAATGTAATGGTAGGGCTGGTCAGGCCTCTTTGGTCTGCTCCCAGTGGAAGAGGAAAATAAGGAGGGAAGAATGGAAGAAGGATGTTTTTGGAGCAACCACACATTTGGTGTTTGTTCCTTTTTTAGAACCTGCCCAAGCTGGTCAGGATAAACCACCATAACAAATTATTACCTGATGTGTCTTAGAAAGAAAAACTATTTGCTACCAGACTTTAATGGATAGTATTGCGATGATTACTAAGGTAATTTTCTTCAACGTTGTGAATTTAACAAGCCACAAATGTTGGATTGTTATGCTACTTTTCTGGAAGGTGTTCTTTTAGCCTTAGTGAAGAAATGCTATTCTTATAACTAATCTTCCTCTAGAAATGATGATGTTTCCCTGGAATTCAGAGAATACTGTAAGTGCCGTTCTTCCTTGAGTATCAGCAGGAGAGGAGTCAGAGCACCTTTGAATCCAGGTGTCATGATGAATAGCCTCTTATCACAGAGCCAAACACTGATGAAGCACTTTCCAGGGGAACCCTGTAAAAGGTCGGCTGCTTTCTGAACATGATGTTGACTGACCAAGATACTGAATTTTAATTCACAGCCAGTAGTACCTCTGGCAACTGAAGCCATGTGTAATACTTTTGCCATGTGAACTCTGTGGAAGGACTGATTTTTCACCATTCTGCTCTTGCATTGGCTGGAGGGGTGGACATTGGCTATGGGAGATGGGCAGCCCCTTTGCATGCTGCTTATTGTGGTTTTAAAGATAAAGCAGACCTGGGAAAGAAAGAAATTGCATCCAGTTGGTAAAATGCACTCAGCTTCTAGACTGGGTGTTGGTGTAAAAGCATTGAGGCTTTTCCAACAGCACATTCCATTTCCAACAGTTCTAAAAATAAACAGGAAGACAGGGGAACATGTTTTCTAGAACCCCTTATCATAGCTCGTGTGACGTTAGTATGAGATCTTCCTTACATTTCTGAATGAACAAGAGGGAGTCTGGCAAATGTGAATAATCTGCAGGTCAGAAGTAAATTCATCTGCCATTCAGCCTTAGTCAGAGTAAGAAAATGTGCCTGGGTGGAGTTCATTCCGTGTTCTGGCTTGAGTTGCAGTGGTGATCATCTCTAACTCCATGGAAGGTAGGCTTTATGAAATGGGGTGCAGAATTGGGCCCATCCTACATGCAGCCATCACTCTCAGGGCTGGTAAGGAAAACGAAGCATTTTTAGACAATGGCAATGTGTTATCTTGGAGAGTTTGACCTCAGAGTGGTAAGAGTTGAATCTTGTTGCCTGGCAAGAGCCACAGTAAATAAAAAAGGACAGAAACTGTACAGATCTGTAAATATGTCTCTGACATATGCATGACTTTATGCTTTTAATGCATTCTACACTATGAAATAACCTAGAATTTCTGTTGTAAACTATTTTTTTAATGCAGTTAAAAAAGAAAAAACCAACAATGGATTTCATGCTAAGCAACTTTATGGAGACTGTTAACTCAACTAAAACATGTCATCTGTAATCCCATGGAAATATGCTGAAAAATAAACACAGGAACATCCATTAAAAATATTGCTTAATTGAAAGGTACAAGTAGGTGTTACAGTTCTGTGTAGCATCATTCAAAATGAAAAGTCAATGCTATTTGGCCCAGGAACTGAACACGTTAAAATGAGACTCAAAATATAATTACAAACACAAGTTGTACAAGGACTTAGGAACACTTGCTACTCATGAACCAGAAGAAAGTGTACATTAACATAATGCTTTGGAGGTATTTAAATAAAAATCACGTTACAAAAACACCAGTAAAGGAAGTGCGTGCGTGTATTCTTGTGCAAATCATCCAGTTTGCCCACAAGTTTATGGAGAAAAGATAGGTCTGTTACTTTCATCATTCTGGTAGAAGATATTTTGATATTAAAAATATTAGCTGGAAAGTGTTTAGCTTAGACTTCCAGCCCAGTTCTGCTTTAGAACATCTACCCTCCTTTGCAGCATTGTCTGTTTTTATGCACAGTATTCACTTTACCAGAACGATTCAGGCAGTTTGGGAAAACTAATAAACAGATGAGGACAAACAGCTCTTCAATGATACATTTGACTTAGACTTCTTTCTGTGTGTGAAACGTGGCTAATCCCAGATAACGGGAATGGCAAACAATATATACATTATACGTTGAATATAAAATCTGAAGATGATAAAGTCAAAATACAGTAGGAGATGAATTACTTAGGAATCAGAGCTGAAACTTCCAGCTGCAGGTTGAAATACGGAGAGGGAAAAAAAAGGGGGGAAATATCAGAAGAGATTCTGTGATGGTGACATCCAGCCACTGGTCTGTTACTCTGAGATAAAAGTCATGTATCATTCTCTTCTAGAGAAACCTCATATTGCAAAAGGCTGCTCAGAATCTGCCCACTGGGTCAAGACTGATATGATCTCCCTTTCCTCCCCTTTCCTTTGTTAACCTATTAACTTGGCCCCCATTTCATACAGACCCTGTGCTATGGTGTCTGGACAGAGACTGTACAAATTTGCTTCAGCAGGCTGAGAAGTGGCACTATGGGCTTTAACATCAAAGCTACTGGCAGTGTTTAGGGGTTCAAACCCATGCGACCCAAAGGTGTTTGCTCCCCTTTGTACAGGAACACTGGGTTCATGCATCTCAGGTGTTTGCTAAGCTCTCAGGCTGAAATCCCCCAATTTTTGTGCTTGTCCTAGCAGTATATGATTATTGTGTTGTACTGCCTTATTGCTTACTGTACGTCAAAACCTGTTATGCTGGAGATTTGTTGCCATGGGCATTGGACCCAGCATAGATTGATTTTTTTCTTCAATGATTTACCTTTTTTTGATACAAAATAATTTGTAACGCAAAGATATGACATAGTACATAGTTGTGCAAGATCAGAATACATAGCTATCAATGACCCTTTAAAAATTACCCTTAATAAGAAATTACTACACCATTGTAAGACTTGTCAAACTACAGGATTTCCACCAGCTCAGGATAATACTTAAATGTTTAATCCTTTTTCAGATAAGTGATAGCGAGAATGGGGAAAAAGGCAGAAAGCCCCTTTTTTTATTTTCCTTTGAAGTTAACAGTCATATAAAATTACTCCTCTGACTCCCATATTTCCACTTGAAAGTAAGCAAGTTCCATTGCTTTGCAAAAGAATTAATCAGGAAAAAAAAGCACATTTGTTACTTCATGATGCTGAAAAGACCTACCCATGAGATATATCAATGGGAAGAAAAAGTTAAAAAGAATCAAAGAAAACTTAGAAAACTTTTCTACAGGAAAGGTTAACATTTATAAACTTCAAAGTTCGAACCCTGTACAGAATTTTGTTTCCATATAACATCAGTACTTTCAGGATAGAGAAGAGGGGAAGGAGGAGAGAGAGCTGCCTAAACCACTGAATATTTCCTTGCCAAAAATAAATAAATAAAAAGGTATCTATTTATTTCAATATTTTTTCCTAGGCACTGAAGAGGACTTAAGATACAAACCCCTGATTTGCTGGGGCGTGTAACCCAACTTACTTTGGCTATTTCTTATTTAACTCCTTTTTTGTATAGAGCTTAAACTCTCCACACTAGGTCATTCAAGTCTTGAGTCACCAGGAAAAAGAAGTCGCTGTTTAAAGTATGGCAGACGACCAAAAGCTCAGACAGCTGCAATGAAGGATTAGTTGTGGGTTTTTCTCACTGCCTTGCTACAAACTGCATCACAGCTCTATGTTCAAACATTATTAAATGGGAATGTTTTCTCTGGCACCGACTACTTTTCCCCACAGTTTAAATATTGAATTTTTTTAACTGAAGTAGCTTTGGTTTACAGCTCACATTAGAACTTAAAAACATATTTCCATAGTAGCTGGCATATGCAGGCAACTGTTTATTCTCAGTACCAGCCATAATAAACACTTGTACTTTTATAATCCAACAAATCTTTGTCTAATCACAACTCCATTTTGAGAGCTGTAAAATTTGCATGCTATTTAAACCATTTGTCATGAAGACTCTCTTGAAATGGAAAGGTTTTCTAAGTGTGCTTCCATTATCAATACAGACCAATAATTCACCGTAAAGGATGTGAAGATGTATGGTGGGTGTTGATGGCAGCAGTCTACTGAGAAAAAACTCCGTAAAGCAGGACTTGTTATCAGATTTTCAGGGGGATAGTTTGTCTGGAAAGTATGGAGAAACGACACCTCCATGGTTGGATGGGCTCTTTGGATGAATTAAGAACAGCAACTAACTTTTGGGTTTATATTCTAGCATTCCAAAGCAGTAAACCTCTGGAAAATGGAGCAATTTGAATCTGCTTTTGGCTCATGCCTTGTCAATAGAAGTAATGAAGGTCTGCTTGCTACGGCAAATGAAAGGGCCCAGCAGGACATTTCTATTCCCATTTAATTTGCCAGAATTGATCATTCTAAAAGTATTTGTTTTTCATAGTTGATTTTATTGGCAATTGGAATTGCCAAGGCACAGAAGTATAGAGCCTGAAATGCTCTTTTATGGCAGCAAAATTAGGCTTTGAGGAGAAAAATCACTACTAGCTTTCCTTCTTTTTTTAATGAATGTTGCTATTTATGAGGATGAATTAGCAAGGAGCCAGTAATAAAAAGAATTGCTATCAGTAAGAGTAGGCACTAATTTGAAAAGGATCACACTCTTAGCAGAGTCTGTGAAATGCACTGATTTTCAACCTGTTCATCTCCTCCCTTGTCCAAGCTTGAGTTCTTACATAAGAAAGACTGCCCTGACAGCCAGCAGTCGTGCTTTTCACCTGAACAAATATCCACCTCAGTGTGACACTGTTTCTAACTCAGTTTAATCTTCAGCTTCCAAGCAGTTTCCTGTCATGTAGGACCCCATTCAACAAGAAAACAAGCCCAGGACTCACATGCATGCAGCCCCCTGTGCTACAAATCTGCCAGAAGATGGACTTCACCCACCATTCGCCTCTAAGTGGTGACGGAACAACATTCAGACAGAACTGTTGCAGACTTGCTTGTGAGCAGTGACAGAGCATGAGGGGCCAACAGCAGCTACCAGAATAGCCAGCTGTGTTATTAGAAATGTGAGTAATTAAAAAGTGTAACTGTGCAGCTCTGTAACAGGCAATACTACCACCAAGGTGGACAGAGACACAGTACCAATTCTGCGTGCAAGCCTGTCACACGAACACGGTGTGTCCAACAAGATGATGTTTCCATGAGCATCAGCATCACACTGTAAACCTGGCCACAAGAAGAAATGGAGACAAATCTAAATATCCCATTGGGTTAAGCAGAAGCTGCTAACATCTGAGGCAGACAACTCACAACTGCAGGAATTTGGGATGGCAGAAGGGAGGCAGGAATATTCCTGCAGCCTCACAAGAAGAGCTGGCAGGATCAGAGAAGTGGAAGAAGAGACACTAAGTTATTACAGTCACATGTAAATGTTGGCATTTAACAATAGCAGCAGGAAAAGAAAAATCAGTTAAAAGAACCTGAGAATGCTGAAAAAAGCCACAATAAATACTGAAGAACTGGAAGAGGAGCTATTTCTCATTAGAAAAGAACAAGGGTTTGAGAACTACTTGTACTTATTAAGATGGAACTGGCTTTGGACTATGTGTAGTGGAAATTAAGAAAGCCGGAAAAAAATCCACAGACACTTGAACAAAATTAAAAAGGGATCACTGTGCCATTTCACAAGGCCACAAGAGTATCCATTGCCTCCTCAAGTTAAATTGAATGGTAAAGGACATCAGACTTACTCTAAGTAGGCTTAACAAAAATAAATCATTGGCTAATGGACATCTTAGTAAATCATGAAATCACCACCTGAGAAGGCAAAATGGCAGGGGATTTTAGCTGCAAGATCAAGCGCTGAGGAAATGAGTGAACATGAGAAGGGATCAGCTAAGGACGCCTTGAAGACTGAATCACAAGCTTGCCAGAAAATTGATAATACTTGAGAGACTTACAATAACCACCGAAAAACTCTTCGATGAAGAGGAAAAATCAGGGTTCATAGGCACCCAGTGTAATCTGTTGAAGTCAAATGAATCACAAAACAGGTAACTCTGGCACTCAGTTTTTACTGGTGGAGTGAAAATATGGCAGTATTTCACCATGTACTTCTCTTTTTAAAAAGATAATAGGAATTTCAGACAATTAGTGCCAAAAAGGGGAATGGAGTTCTTTAACTGGAGAGAAATAATTCTGGGTGACAAAACAAAGAGGTCCTGGAATTTATTTTCTGTCATCTCAAACCTACTGCAGTCTATGTTACTTGCTCCACCAACAGGCAATATCTGATTAGAAGTTTTATGCACGTGTAATTTCCACATGGGATGTAGTCATGGAACACCTCGGGCTCTGGAGCCTGAGTTACAACCATCGCTCTTGGAGCCTTTGAGGCTTTGCACTGCAGTTCCTACAGACAGCACACAAGAGCTGGGGCACCACAGGGCACCACAGAAACAAACAGCCAGGCAACAGCCAGAGCTTGGCAGAGCTCTGAAGTCAGTTTGGTAAACGGTATTAGCAAAAAAGTGAACTAAAAATGCTGTAAAGCAATGTAGATGGATACAGCCATCTCCAACCAGCTCCACACCCTTTAATGGTGGGATTTCTGGATTTGAATGCTAGAGTACCAGAGATGTATTGGGTATCACAGAATCATGTAATCACAGAACCACAGAATATCCTGAGCTGGAAGGGACCCACAAGGATCATGAAGCCCAACTCCTGGCCCTGTGCAGGACACCCCAAGAGTCACACGACGTGCCCAAGAGCATTGTCCAAACACTTCTTGAACTGTCAGGCTTGGTGCTGTGACCACTTCCATGGGGAGCTGTTCCAGTGCCCAACCACCACTCTCTGGGGGAAGAACATTTTTCTAATATCCAACCTGAATCGCCCCTGACACAAGTTCAGGCTATTCCCTTGGGTCCTGTCACTGGTCACCAGAGAGGAGATCAGTGCCTGCCCATCCTCTTCCCCTCACGAGGAAGTTGTAGACTGCAATGAGGTCTCCCCTCATCACTGGTTGAGCTCCTGAGGACAAAAACTGGAGTTGTCCATGCAGGCTGGAAAGCAGAAAGATAAGAGAGGGCTGCAGAGCAGTACCCTTTCCTTTGAGCATACACATATCTCCAACAAGAGAAAACTAAGGAAAAATTGGAGAAGGTACCCCAGTAGGATATTACATGTATTTCACAGGGTGAAGTGATGGTTTACAATCAACTGCTTGCAAGCAACGTTTAAAAGCAAATTTCAATTCTTACATAAAATTAAAATGAGCAGAGTGCTAATATTGTGTAGAACAAAACTGTGAGGAAATGTGATACACCCTCTGTCAGCTCAAGGCACACAGCAAGCCAGATTCTGGTCTCCCTACCACAAGCCGAGCTGGGCAAATCTCCTAAAGTTAAAAGGCCCTTGACAGATTTTCATTTTGAGATTAAAACAGTCTGACCATCAACTTCAGTGGATTAGTTGTGATTTATGTTAAAGCAGTTAAAAAAGCCAATCTGGTCTTCTAAACATCTTTCACAATCAAATTCTAATGTTTCACTGCTCTCATATGCTGAAGGACACTGAAACCTCATCCCATGGATTCTCCTTCTTATTCCCTACAGACAATCAATAGTGTAGACTACTACAGCTTACATAAACTATAGGAGCAACAACTTAGCAAGGTAGTGTAGATCACATTTAGCTTTTTTAAAAACTCAGAGCAGATTATGGGTTTGTAATTCACTTCCATTCAGCTGAATTACAGTTCAGTCATAGGAGGTGAACGCTCATTTGGATGCTCACATGCACTGAACGTTCATCTCCCCTTGATGCAAGCAGCATGAAACCACTTGCAGGACTTGATCCTTGAAAACAAAAGAGGAAAGCACAGGATGAAATCCTGTATCCTTCCCTGAGCGGAAGGGCATTTTTGCTCTTCAGTAGACTTAGGCACTAATTCATTACTCTTCTCTATCACATTTTTTTGGTCTGTACCAATACTTCTGTATTGGACTCTGCTGTGCAGTTAATAAACATGACAAGAATTCACAGGCAAATATTTTTCATAATTCTATTGAAAATCACCTCAGTTTCCACCTGTACTTACCTTTGGATGAAAACTATGCAGATAGTCCCACCAGTCTGAAAAAACACACAAACTGTTTTGTACAGAAGGGAATACTAAATCCATCAATCATCAGTATTTCATACAAGATTGGCCCCACCTCAACAGGGACCACAGGCTGTTTCAACAGAAAGAGTAAGAACTGGTAGGAAGAAATAACTATTTTTATTCTCATTTTCACATAGTGGAATTTAAATTTAGTTTTCAGGAAAGATCAACACTGCTGTCAGAATTCTTTAAGCAATGTTTACAAGATCATTAGTTGTGCTGTGTTAATCACCTTATTTCAGCTATTTAAATGTACCTTAATATCTTTCAGGTGCACTGGGATTCATTATCATTTTATTCACCATCACATAAAAAGACATATATAAATAATACAATTCATAGCTCAGAAAGAGGAACTATTATGTCTTCATAGTTCATAATGTGACGAAAGTTCTTGAGAATTTAGCTGTACTGGTACAACTTAGTAGAACAGCACCAAAATGAGGAACATTAGTATCATCCCAGAAAACAGAAATAGTCTGTTTTGTAGTGTTTGTGTAAGGGAAAGAAAGCTCAAGGGGGAAACTCATATGCAGCAGTTCTGCACAGTGAAAAGCCATGCTCACAGAGGAGTCAGTGCAGCATGGAAGTGACCTTTCAGGAGTGGATCTTGGGACAAAAGGTGCAGCTTTGAGAAGCACCTTTGAGGTATATCTAACTGGAACTACAGGTGATCAAAAACAATAGTAAGGAGCAATGGTGAGTCTTCACTTCTGTTAAATATTTTGTGGTGGTTTCACTCATCAGGATTCCTTCTTTTCCTCCACTTCTAACAGCTCATCAAGGAATTCCACAACTTCACCCTAGAAATGATTAAATTTAACAGAAATAAATTAACCCTGTACTGCAAAATTGGTGGGAAATTTCTGCTATTTTGATCAAAAAATAAACTGTTCTAATAGGTGTCCAAATATTTTTAACACCCTCCATGCAGACACTAGTACAACAAGCCTATAAAATACAGGTAAATGGCCCATACAGGGATAGCACAAGCACTTGCAGTGACACAGACCTTAAAAGAAGAAAATGTTATAAACTTCACAGTAAATCCTCTTGTACTTTTACAGGTACTTAAATAGACAATAAAATCCTCAAACTTAGAGAGGAATAAATGTTTAAAGCACCTGTTAAATTAGGAAGTTGTTAGAACACCATAAAACATTAAAAAATTTTAGAAAGCTCCAAAATTCAAAGCCAAAGTGTTTTGAAGAACCATAACTTTGACTTCTTACGTCTGCTGTAACCGTTTACGTCCCCTGTCACACACTTCAGCAGACACCTTCTCCACTTTCAACCACAGATCTTCACACGCCATGCTTCAATGCAGCAAAAATGTGAAGAACCAGAGATACCAGAATGTTTTCCATACTGGAAACAAATACGTTGGGTTTAGATTCAGACCAGAAAATATTACATTTACAAGCTCTGCTCTGCTAACACAGTGGCACCAACGCAACATAACAATCCAACTTTCTTTAAAGCACTCCTAATGCAGTTCTATGTCCTATACCATGGAAAGACAGCATCTTCCAGATACATTTTGAGACTCAAAATTTTACAGTTTTCTGTTCTGGTGAGGAAAGGGCATTAAAACCTCTGTCAACGAAAATAATAAGAGGAAATAGAGAAATACTGTCTGTTTTGAATACAGTGATGGTATTATGGATATTGTGATTAAAAACTATTAACATCACATTTTTAGGAAGTATGACTAGCCAGGAGAGAAATAATGAAACTAAGCAAACAAAAATAAAAGCAGGAGGAAAGCTAGCTGAAATAATTGCTGTTCTTGTTCCCTGCTTCACAGTTCCATCTCAAAAGACTATCAAGTTTTTGCAACATGAAGTGCCTTTAGCATGTTCTGAAGGATGGCAAATTTTTGTGCTTTGAATTTGTTCAAAAGATGTAAGTATCCAAATTCATATTATTGTCACACTCATCAGCAAGATAGACTGTTTCAGAAGACACACAACATACAGACAAAATACAAGTTTTTTATTTCTGGTATGTTTTCAAGCAGAGAAACAGGTAAGAAGTGGATAAGGATATTTAAATGCAACAATATTAGGAAAAAAAACCCCAAATAAACCTGAAATCTCTAGTGCCTGAAACTGAGCTCTAAAGAAAAGTATTGCAGAAGCTGTTGTGGTCAAATTAGACGTACTGAGCAGTATGAGAGGTTGAAATATGGCAAAAATATAATAACAGTGGCTGAAACAATATACCTATATAAAATACGCTGCAATATAACTGAATAATTGCCTGGGTGTTGGTTATTTCAGAAAAGACAAAACCTCCAGATTAAAGACAAACAAAACCCCAGTTAAAATATTTTTGCCTGTTGCCTTCACAATCAAAATGTAAAAACATTTGCAAGTTGTCACTAGACTGGCTAGCAGCCTAAGGAAAAGGTGATAATGCTGCCTCAGAGGAGGCCATCACATTGTCACACTGGCAGCTGTGACCGGGCCGATCACTGTCCTTGTCCTATTAGCACCCACTTGACACCGAACCGGGTATTTAGCATGGCTGAAGTCAGTTCTTATACCACAGGTGTTCATTCAAGGGAAAAAGCCGTCTGTCTGCTGATACCTAGTAACTTCGTGCTGATCTATGTCCGCAGATCTGGAGTCTGAAATGAGTCTTTGATACGATTTACTCCCTCAGTAAGACAGAGTCCCTCCTGTTACCTGGTATGCTCTTCAACTCCTCCCTACCTTTACAGAAAGAACATCCAATTTTCCATGCAAAGTCGGCTGCAAACCCATAATTCTTTCCACTCGAGGGCACAACAGCCACCAGCTCCAACGCAGGTAACATAAACACACCGCTCAAGCCCACGGCTGATGTAAATCATGGAGAGCGATCCATGGCCCAAAGCACAACGCGGCCGTCTGGCTGCTAGGTAGGAAATCGGGATGTGAAGTCTGACTAAGGCTGGGAAGAGAAGGGTTTGCTTGGTCAGCTGCAGGGACACACTTCCTCTGTGCCTGGCCCTCAGTCCATAGTTGTGCCCTCCAGGTTTGCCAGGTACAGGTTCAGCAGATCTGAGGCACCCCACAACCTCTCTCCCTGTGCTACCATCCTCTTCCCTCTCCCAGTCCAGGGATGGTCAGTGGGACTGACAGACCAAGGATGTATGGGAAAAGATGGAACAGGTATAGCCTGAAATATGGGAGGTGTGATATCGAGCAGAAAAAGGGGAATGTTCCCAGACTGGTGTGAGTGGTAGGAAGAATCAGAGAAGCTGATCCGACCGACTGGAACCTCTAATTATCTGTCAGATATGCAACGCGAGCACTCTTGGCATAGATTAACAACTGAACAGAGGCACAGACAGAAAGAGCAAGTTTTGTGCCTCAGTAATTAATTCAAGATGGTTTTACAGAGGGTATATGAGTAGGTGGATTACAATAAAAAATAATTTTAAAACAGAGTTCTTGGTCAATTCTGAATAAGCTAACCCAGGCTAGTGAGATTGGGGCACAATTATAAGTGAAGCTAGAACATCGGAAAAGAAAAACCACCTAAAAAGGAGAAGAATGCAAAATTCCTCACATAGTATCTCAGTGTACTGAGTGTCCAAGACCACAACATACATTGGACTAGGCCCTTCCTTATGCAATATTAAATGTCGCATTCACACTCACAAAACACAACTTTTTTAAAGAAACATCTGGACTTTGGAGACTCCTAGCCAGCTATTAAAATAAAGCAGCAAAGAGGAAGAGCTACAAGCACCCTGGCTCAGTCATAGCACACCTGAGGCCAGTGGTCCAGCACCAGTTTTCCTTTCAACAGCAGCATTTTAAACCAGCAGCCAGCAGCAGTTGCACTGCTCACTGACAGACCCAGACACTTTGTCACTGCTTGCAATGATTGCCTTCTGCAAATGCAAACATTAATCATTCATGGATTCTTGCCTCCACCTGCAATCTCTTCTCTCTTTCCTCAGTGTGGACTGGAAAAGTTATGGGAAACAATTACCTTTCTTGTAATAACCCATATTTTCCAATCAGATCTGCTGATGGCCTTTCATATAGGTATTCTGTATGTACTGCAGTGGGGTAGCCTGTTCTTCAGGGAAGCAACAGAGAATATAAAAAAAGGATAGAATGAATTAAGATCTACAAAAAACTATTAATTCTGGACATGCTTTTATGTGTGATTACCAGTGAATGAATAGGAAACAGCTTTTATCCTAACTCATCCAACAAATAGCCTTAAGAGACAACACACAGAGCATGAAGAATTAGCTGGATCTTTGTTTCTGTTTAATCTATGACCTAGAAGGAAAATATCTATCTCACAAAATGTCCCCCAGCTGTCCTTCAGAGCAAAAATTCAAATTTTGCTAAAGTCCAAAGACCTCAATTGGAAACTTGTCCGACAGTGAGAGCAACAGATTTGATTCCCTTATGGACTGGGTGTAGGTGATCAGGTTGTGGCAGTGGGAAGTGTTGCACAAGTGGCCTCTGTGAGGAGAGGTCAAGGCTGCCCTATAATTAATGGGTAAATGTCCTGTAACTGCCCTAGTAAGTAATGGGAGCAGTCACAAGGATTAAGTTATGAAAACCAGCAGATTTTGTTCAAGAACAAATAATCACTTTGCAAGAGTGAAGACAAAGGTTTGATAGGAATGACTGTGGAGGACGTGCTCCACGGACCTGACAGAGCCTGCACATACACACCACACAGCCCACGGGCCAGCAGTGTTTTGAAGGGAGAAAACATTATTGCAGTATAACAGTAAGGCATGTGTCAGTGAGTGGCTCAGCCTGAAAGGTTTATTCAGCCTTCAACCAAGAGAAAGTTTCTTGATCTAACCCTCAGTTAAAGCCTGAGAGTTCACTGTAACCACCTCAAAGCCCCGCCTGAACCTCCATGAGCTATATAGTCCAGGCTGGACATTCCTCACATTTTAGCTAGGGAAAAAATAAGAAAATCCCTCAATTCTTTGTGCAGAAAAATTAATCGGCCCTTAACTTATTTATTTTTCAGACACTTCGTCCACAGTGTGACCCAGCTGCACATGCTTTTAGGGCTTTTTTTTTCAGTATTAAAAGAGCTTAGTTGTTTTCCACATGAATATTAGCTACTTTCTCAAATATTTTTCCATTTCATTTTAAGGATATATTCTGAACTTTTAACTGTTCTTTTCCCATATATTATGGGAGATTACAGTACACTGCAGTTATTACAGTAGTATTTTACAGTAAACCAGTAAATGTGCTTTCCTTTTAACATATTTATAATGCCTATAAAACATGAATCGACCCAATTTCAGAGGAACTTGAACGTAGCTCCAATTGCACTGAAAGCAGAAGCCTTCCAGTGGCTTTTTTTTGGAGCTCTACTTATGCTCTCTTGCCTGCTTTATGCTGAATGCAGAAGCTTAAGAGAATCTGGGCAGTATAAGTTCCTCCTAATGCCAGTACCTTCACCTTGGGGCCATCCTGCCATTTAAGCCCAACCATGCTGGCAGCTTCCCATGCAAAGTGGCTTAAATGGAAGTGGGCACACCTTTGACCAAGACACACCCAGTGGTGCAGAAGCAAGAGGAGAAAGCAGAAAGACCCAGACATATAGGAAGAATCTCCACCAGGAAACGATGATGGAAAAAAAAATCTCATTTTCTTTTTTCTTTAAAGACGTATATGTTGAACAGGGACCATAACACTGCCCATTAGCTGGCAACTCTTTCTGAAACAGCTGTCACCAGCTCTTCTCAGGGCAGCAGTGCTGTTGGAGCTGTGCTGGTCTGATGTCACAGACAGGACAGGGTTTACAGGTCTGCACTTACAACTTGCTGTTACAAGCACACTTGTGTAAATCATTTGAACATATGCAAGGAGTGAGTTAATAAAGCTCAAAAAACTTTGTTACCAATTCCCAAACAGAAAAATAGGCTAAATTCAGATTACTATTTGCTATCAGTACTCCACTGGGGCCCAGAGTTTTGATGCTATTCCGTATGTTCTCTTTCCACCCGTCACATTAGTTCAGTACTTATTCTTCTTTGCATCACATGGATGTGATGAAACAGGGAGCATTTTAATTTCAGCCACTACGCAAATGAACACACACTATATACAAAGAAAGAGATGTCAAAAAACTGTGTCAAAGCTGCCAACAGCTTTTCACCTACTGATTAAGTACTGAAAGAAAATCACACTGTAGGCCCATCCCCGCCAAATACTTGTGGTTCTTATGTAATTTAGAACAGCTAAGTAGCTATCCCCCCCCAGAAAACATTCCATAAGAGCACTGATTTTGTGGGCCAAAAACATGTCTCATACAATTAGTGTGCTGCTGAAGTTACATCTACACTAGCTGAGTGTCTGGCTCTTAACAGCATTTCAGTTTGCTACTTAAATCTGTGCAATTCCAGGAGCTGTATCCATGATAGCCTTGATGCATTACACATCTGAACAGAAATCAAGAAGCTTGCCTATCCATGGCCAGCTAAGATGACAACACTGTAATGTTCTTTTAACTTCCCTATGGAAAACGGCAAGGATATTTAAGAATAATTACTTTTTCTTAAAAGTAATTTGTAGCTAGTTGGCGCTAATATTCTCTGTCACCTCTACTGTGTTAAATGTTTGAATTAAGAGTTTTTCATTTCCTTGTGGAAAAACATTAATAAAGTAACACAAGCAGGACAGTATTTCTTGTAGTAACATGTGCAAAAATCATTACTGCCTGTCCCAGCCTCTGCAATTACTGCTATGTATTCCTGAAGAAGCCACAGGTTTTCACTCGCTTTGCCAATGGGATTTAGAAAGACACATGGATGATCTGGGATATGGGAGCAGTGAGAAGTCTGAATAAAATGAGATTCTCCACTTGAAAATAATGACACTCATATAGGAAGGGATCCTCTTGCCACATCAATCCTTTTGCTTCCGTCAAGGAAAAAATAATTTTTTTTTCTGCAGATTATTTTGAGGGCTATCTTACTGGCCCACAAGCAACTTCACAAACAGCAAACATGGACCACAGAAACTCACAGAAGGTATGGCCTTTGGCCCAAGAAGCACATGGTTTAAATAAGCAGAGTGCACTTAGAAGAGAGCTTGCCTCCATCCTTAACAATTTTTAATAAAGTTTTTACTGTAATGCCTTATCTGGGGTTTTCATCAGTTTTCAACATTCCTATGGAACAAACTTTTCTATCTGTGCCAGGAGAAATATTAAACAAAATAAAAAATTCCATTTATACTACCAGGTCCTGCCCATAGAGCAGAAACTGCAAGGTAGTGGTTTTACCTTCGTGCTATTCCTGCTCTGTCTGCACTCCCTGGAAGTGTCCTGCAGCCAAAGACAAGTTCTGGTAGCCAGGGATTTATGAGTTCACTACGAAATGCCAGAGCCAGGCCAGAGGCACAGACAGCCTCCATTTTTGGGCCCTAGCACAGAAGCCCTTCCGCTTTTCCCCTGGGAAGGAGAATGGTAACTTTCCTAACACAAAGAGAGTGTGAGGTGTGGGTATCTGTGGCATGAGCAGGCCCAGTAATTTTGGTCGTTTAAACCGAACATATAATCCAGTGTAATGTGACTTCCTTGTCAGCCCAAAAGTTTAACTGAGGTTTACACTGCACCCCCCTCCTGCAGATTGCAAGGTCATTTGTAATTGCCCTGGTGAAAGGGGCTGCAGGAATGAATGCCAGCAAATGAATGCTTGTTTATTCTACACGCAGTGCTGGAGGATGAAGTTTCTATAACCCCTTCTTCTAATAACGTATTGGGAAAGTCCTCAAAATGGGCTTCTTTACCCCCTCCTTAATTACTCATCCCTGTGTTTTGAAGCAGCAGATAGGAAAGAAGGAAAAAAGTACAAGATAGGTTGATGCCTAACGTAAGAAAACATTACAGACAAAGCACAAACCAACAAGGGAATATAAAAAGTGCTCAAGTATTTCACACCTCGATGAAAATCCATATGGCTAGTCCTCATCTAAGCTTAACCTTAAAGCAAGCTTATTAGACTGTCTTTCAGGGGGTTTTATCACAATGGAAAGTCTTCCTGAAGTCTGGAAACCTTGCAGTGGAATTTTACATACAGCTGTTTTCAGATCACAAGAATACTGAAGGCAGCACAGACATTGCTTCTCTGCTATAAAATATTCTCTCTCCCTATGTGTTGGATAACATAAAAATTGCAAAGGTGATTTCATTTTTTAACATAAACCATCTTTGTCTTTTCTCACTAGAAAAGACCCCGGCAGTGCTCATTACAGGTACCCTTGTCCCATGTAATAACTGAGTACAGCTCTTTCTTTGTCAATGTTGTCAAAGCAACATTTCATCATTTGAAGTTTTTTTTAAACCTCTAAATGAAAGGTCCCAAAAACAAAGCAAAAGGCAATCCAAAAACTCCCAAGAATTATACTTTAACTTCAGCTGCGGAAGAAAAAGAAATGCCTTTTCAACGATTTAACTACTTTTCTTGCACCAAAATAAAAAATCCCTTTTGCATATTTTCCAGTGTAAATAGTAGTCATTATATGTTATTTGACCACAAATTCCATTTAAAAAGCATGACTGGGTGACCAAAATGCCACTGAGCAGAAAAAAATAACAGATAACAAGACTTCCTTTGGACAAAAAACTACAATTTAGTTGGTAACTTCTGGACAAAATCACAGGGATCTTTAAATCTAATTTAAACAACACTTCAGGAAAAAAAAATCCACCCTCCCCCCACCCCCCCAAACACCAAACCCAGAAAAACATTTGGTTTAAATGTATATACACCATTTCTCTGCCCCCTGGTGTTACAACTCGAAAACTGGGTTTTCTTTTTTTCTGTAGGCTCAGTGCATTATATATTCAACTTTGTGTTAATTCTGTCCATGTTTTTCTGAATGGTACATAATGTTCTTTGGGTTTGTTCTTATATTCCACTTACCAAACAAAAATTTATTATAAATTGGTCATGGCTACAGGAAGATTTTTCCATATTAGTGAAATCCTGGAATTACAGCTATGTATCATCTTCACTTTAAATGTGATTGCTGCTTTTTTGACCATGGTTTCATTTCTAGAAAACTCACCTCATCATCATCCATCAGATGTTCCTTGGCAAATGCATACATTTCCAGCTGGAGTGTGGTAATGTTGTGGTATCGAACCGCCTCCTATCAAAAAACCCCAAAATTTCTGTTATTTTAGGGTAGCAAGACAGGGGAGCGTCATCACATGCCACCTGAAACTATCCCGGTGAAGTCAGACCCAGACCTAGGAAAGGTAGATCCCAGGCAGGGTACATATTATTTGAGAAAGGAAACAGCAAAACAGCAAACAGCTTATTCAAACTCTTCCGTGGATCTTCCTGAGCACAGGCTCCCTCAGCGCAAGAACAAAGCACTCTCCTCTTTCTCATGTTTCAAAGCACTGGCGAGTCTGAGAATAAGGAATGAGACTGCCCGGGCTGAGCAGCAGCCTGTGCCTGCATTCCAGTGGGCTTTGGACAGGAGAGAGCCTCTGTCTCCCTGCGCGCTGGCGCATGGCACAGGCAGTTCTGGGAAAGAGACACACTAAGCTGTTTTGCATGATAATGACTCACCACCCAGCCTGAGCCTGGGCTAGGGAAGCTCTGCAAGGGCACTCACCTGTCCCTCCTCACTCCCCGGCTGTGTGCCCGCGCAGCACAGGGTAGCTCAGTCACACACTCTCGTATTTGTGAATACAAACTGTAAGCTACTTTGATTATTCCGTTTAACTCCTTTGGGGGAAGAAAACAGGAGACTACCTCTTTCACAAGAACATCTAAAGATTAGTGCCAGGGCCAAATGTTGCTGTCACCCCATTACCACTTTTTGAAAATAAACCAGAGGAACTACGGTTTTCGTGGCAAGTGATCAGGACAGCAAGCAACTTCTGTTTATAGCTACATAGATCAAAGTACAAGAAAATACAGCTGTGTGCATTTAATATTTTGTATTTAAAAATCAAATTATCTGTAGTCCCCAGCTACAGAAGTTATCAATGAAACATTCAGAGTGCATGTGTAGGGCCTTTGTTCTGCCCTCTCTGCACAGGTATGCCAAATCTGTCTGTGGTTTGCAGTTTCATACTGTTGCCACCCCTCACTCCCACCACCACCGAACATTGTCTCCAATATGGTTATAAAGCACAGTTCTGTTCCCAAAAGCAGTGACAAAGGAGCAGTCCTCTCCCCCTGTGATCTCAGACTTGCTGCTGCCTGAAAGAATCAAATGCATTTTTGCTGCCTTCTGTCTCAGTTGGCCCTGCAGGGCAGGCCTGGGTTCCCACTGTGCCAATAAAGTGTGTGCTCTAACAGGCATGACTAGAAGGCACTAAATTTAATTTGTGGAACATGTATTGCTAATGACTAACTAGTTGTACAGCCTGTATGACTGATGCCTAAGCATCACTGAGGTGTCACGATTTAGCAGCATGACTTAAATCCTGGTAACGAGAGACGTTGGAAAATCCAATTTGATGTCACAGTCCAGGCTGTAAAACTTCCTTGGACATGGAAATTTAAGAACAGCACAGAAACCCATTTTTAAAATAGTTTTCCAAAGCCAGATGATAATTGTTGCTGGATGTCTTCTTTGCAGCAAGCATTTTAATTTAGATAATTAGATGCAATACAGTACTGAGCCTTTTTCCATCCTCATCCAACCAACTATGTTCTAAATGGAGTAAGTGGAAAGTCAGTTTAGCTGGAGTTACCATATCCAGACACATTCCAATGCCCACAGAACCTGAAATAACAAGCGAGTGGGCAACTGTGTGTTGGCAAATAATGATTCACAAAAGCCTGAATGTCACTCAGCAATTTCATCATCGGAGATTTCAGGGGCCAGCTGCTTTATTTATAGAGGTACATAAAAATATAAATATGCCTAAGTGCCAGAGAGGTACCAGCATGAGTTTACTTCTCATCATGTATTATATCCTATCGTAGTATATTTCAACAGAAAGGGAAGAGCTAAAATGACATTAACTGTTTACATGACACACTACACCTCTGTGTACCACTTTCTGTGTGATTTCAATAAAACAGTACATGTTAAACTCCAGAACCAGCAGATATGACACATTTTCCCAAACTCTGACCCACTGAGTTTCAGAGAAATATTTGAATGTGTCTAGAAGGCATTTTAGGCAATTCACCTACCAATCTGGGCTGAAAATCCTCCTCTTTAAGTCCCCATTTGTCTTTGTGGTACTGGTAATAGACCATGTTCTGTTTCATTACTTCATCTTTCTCGTCAAACAGAAGGTAACTAGCAGCACAAGAAACTGCATTCTTCATGTCATTCACTAATTAATAAAAACACACCAAAAAAATCCAGGTAAGGTAAATGAACAAATTCCTACTATTATCTAAACTCTGTAAAAATCAAATGGAAACACAGCCCATACTCTACCTCCTCACCGGCTGCATAGAGAAAAAAAAATTGCTCCCCAGAAAGGATATGCTTTTTTTGTGTTCTGAAACATGTAAGGCCATGATTCAAAAATCAACTCATCATCACCCTCTGATGGTTTTCTGTGAAAATCCTAACCAAATGTTCCTCCCAGGTATCCCAGTATCATCCCACAGCTTGGTGATATGCACTGGGGCATTTATTTAAAAAACAAAAACAAAAAAAAAAATTAAAACCCTCCCCACTTCTTTATACTAAGACTGATAAAGAGGGAAGAGTCAACATGTAAAGTGTGTAGTCAAACAACACAAGCAAAAGTCATTAATGGATTGATGCTACACAGCTGATGTGTCTTCCCTTTGATATTGGAGCCTGCAGGAACAGCTGTAAGGGCTACATGTGTTCTTTACAGTGCAAGAACAAGCTCCTCAAGAAACCACAAAATTCACTGAATAATCTACCTATCAAATATGTCATCACTGAGCACCAAACACTACAATTTCTGTCAAGTCGTCCCCTCTCTCTTCAAAACCCATTTAGCCTCATTCTAACAGGATTATAAGAATCCACCAGGAAAAAGCAAATAGTATGAAATACTCCGTAGGTTCGTCTGTGGAAGAAATTCTGTCCCATGTATGCTAACTACAGTGATACAGGGAGCAAAAAACACCAGGAAACTCAGATTCTAGGTCCCAGAACAGTTTAAAATACAGATTCTGGAAGCCACTACTTACATTTTAAAGCATAAAATTAGGGGGAAAAGATTATGAATGGAACCTGTCCCGCATCTTCCAGCATCAATGTTATTTAAGCACAATAAATCACTACTTACGTTTATAATATGCAAACTGCAAGTAATGGTACATGGTGGCCACAAATTTTTCAACCACAAAGCCTCCTACAATGGGTGTCAGATTGCTCTCACACTGCACTTTGCATGCAAGGACTTCAATATAATGATCTGGAAGGAAGAAAACAGCAACAGAGCATGTGGATAGCACAGAGTGAGTTGTTATAATCCCTCCCATCAGCCACCCATTAAAATTCGGCCTTATAATGCTCTCCTGGGTCCTGTGCATCTGTACCTTGGTGCTTGGAAGTACTGAGACTCTTCAACTCCATCTGAAGTACGCTTCAAGTGTTGGTACTAGGCCCTTCCGTAAAAATCTGAATTACAGCAAAGCTGGAATTCCAGAGAACTGAGCACTTAGGTTTCACTGACACCTGCAGGCAGCATGTGGTGGTGGGTTTTATAGAGTATTACAGAGTACTGCATTATTTCCTAGCTGTAAGCTTAACAGTGCTTTCTTTCCTTTTTTTTAGATTTTGCAGGCATTCGCAATTTCATTCCGTTATTGCACAAATAAGGTCCCTCATGCTGCTGAGTACAACCGTGTCACAGACAGATACAGCAGGTGATTGCAAAATAAACCACAGATGGCTGCATTTTGGGCCCAGAGTTTGGATGTTCTAAGAGAGAAGAAAGAGGAGAATATGCTGCTCACCACAGAACAACTTTCAGCCAGGAACATGTAAGTTCACAAGCTTACCCAGTCTAAAAAAGCTTGCTATAATGCAATATATATAATATATAGGACTACTTGTGATTTTATCTTCAAGAGAATACATTTCAAGAAAACCTTCCAACAAAAAGTTTCAAGCATTTTCCGGATATATCACACTCATCAACAGCATGGAAAAGAAATATTTTAAAGTCTTAGTTTCCATGTTAGCTACATTCGGCAGGTGAAAGAAGTTAGCTAACCTTGTGCAGCAAATTTCTGACCAAGACAAAAGAACACTTTTCATCCCTGACAACTCCTAACATGAAGAACACTGAGGTTAACTGAACTGCTGAAGCTAACTAAAAATAACTGGCCAAATGAAATTACTAGACCCATCTCTTACAAGAGCAGTGGAATCTCCAGACACAGTAGTGCTCAATTCCAGCCCGCACTTAAAGCCAGAGAGATACGAGACCCTCAGAGAAGTGATCCCCTGCAATGAGGACAGCTGGCTTCCAAACATAACTCAATGCTCAGTGATAAATACACACCTAGTGCAAGACCCAAATACTTCTGGTTAACACTTACTGCTACATCTCCTTTCTGCAGACCCTTGGAGGCAGAATATCTCTTCCTGAAACACGAGCACAATTCAGCCCAGGCAGTGCAAATAAATTTGAATGTTCTTATCTCAAGAGCGAAATACTTGAAATGCATGCACATGGCTGTGGTGACATCACACAGTAATTCCTACCTTTCTTTCCCATCACTACTGCTGGGAATTGTCCTTCCCTTCCAAGGAGGAAGGGTGACAAGGTGGACTCCTTCCCTTCCAAGGAGTAAGTGTCCATCACAGCTGAGCATGGACACTACGCTTCACAGTGGCTTGGGGATTGTTCTGATGTCAGGGCTCTGACCCATTGGGGAAAAAAGTCTGTGTTTCTTGCTTTATCACCTGTGATTTGCTCTTCACTCCTTATTTGCAGTCCTAAGCACCTGCCTGTTTTGCCCAAGAGCAAGTCAAGGCTTGAGGAATGGCCTGCAATAGCTATTCCATGTCAGCTGTACTTGTGGATACCAGCTGCACACCATGAGAAACTGGAGCTGCTCATGTATAAACATACTTTACCAAAGTTTCCCCTCACCAAGACATACTATGGCTTTAGGACAAGAAGTTGGAATGTTTTTCCTTAGGGCAACTTAAAAACATGAAAAATGTAAGAGAGTTTCTAAGTTTATTGAGGAAACATGCAGGTGCTCTCCACACAAATGTTGTCATCAACACTGAGCTGTCAGAGCACTGGAGAAATTACTTGTTTCTTTCGCTGCCAAAGAGCAGAGGAAATGTATATGAGCCATTTTGACAACAACCAAAAAAGTTGATGTCCCTTTTCCTTTAGCTACACGCACAAAATACAGATGTTACCTACTAGTAAAACTCTAATGTAGGAAAGATTAAAAATAGCCAACAGAACCTTGTCATATTTATGAGAAAGGAGATATAGATCACCAGACATACACAAACCACAAAGCTGATTTCAGAGGCAGGCTAACCACTGAGCCTCAAAGGCGGCCAAACTGATACTGAAATGATGGTCAAGAGACCCGGCTGGATGACCACTGCTACCCAGAGGGAGCAGCTGTTGTTATTTACACATCTATGTTACTCCGACACAGAACTTTCATGTTAATGTAAGATCTCTGTTCTGACTTCCTGATAGACCTCACTTATGTTACTGAAGAGAGCAAAAAAGTAAACCAGAATTCAAGGAGTTTTCGGTGAATCTAATAAACTCCTACCGGCCCAAACTGAGGAACAGGACTTGGGTAACCAGTCCTACGGATAAACTGAAATGTACCTTGGGGACATCTTTCCTTCATGTTTCCTAACCACTCACCTGCAATGGAAAGATAGAAGTCTTTAAAATCTGTGATCTCTCGGGAGCCTTCACAGGCTGCTATGCAGTCATCGTAAGCTTTGAAGAAATCAGGAAGAGCCAGTTCCATGTCCGAGATGGACGTCCGCCAGTTGTCGCCATTGTACGCTCTCACAGCCCTGACAAAGAGAGTCTGAGAAATTGGCAGGAATGAATCAGCAGTAACTGACCCGTGAGAAGCGTTGTGTAAACTCAAACACAGAAAATGATGTCTCCACATTCCTGGATGACTGTATGAGCTGCTCTCCAGGTGATGTGAGGACAACAAATACAGGAGACTAACGGATGTCACCAGGTATTTCCTAGAGAGCAGAGTATGTAATTCCATTTCCAATCAAAAGAAGAGCCTGCTGGAGAGATGTAACAGGCGTGAGTCTGCAGCACAGGTTGTGACAGAGATTTTCAATGGGATCTTAATGCCAAATGTCTGAGATATTTTAAGCTGTGCCACTACAGCACTCGTGAATTTGGATAAGTAGGCACCTGCTTAGCTCCAGTAGTGAACTGCACGTAGCAGCTTTCAGGTACACCACTGTCCGTGACTTGCTGTGATTCATTTATGGAACAATGAAGTGCAGGAGAGGTGAGAGTTATTGAATGCATCAAGAAGGCAGAACAAAGATGACTGAGAGGATAGAAAGAGGGAGATTAAGAACTGAGAACACATAAGCAAATGAGATCCCTGAATCTCACCCAATAAGCAGAGTGATAGAACAGTTCCATAAGAGCAGAGTCATCTGAATTAAAAGCATACCTCATATGGCTTTGTCTCCAAGTCTTTAATATGCTCCTCAGCATCAGGTATGCTCTTATAGTAGGCCATATTTCTTTGCATCATTTCGTCATCTGGATGCTTCAGAAGAAATGTGTGAGCTGCTGCAATAGCTTTTGGAAGATTATTAGCCTAAACAGGGACAGGGAAAAGAAGGTGTTAAAAAAGATTAACTGGAGAAAAAGAAAACCAAAACAGTTCAAAGGTTCCCAGTTTTCTCAATGAATTTTCCTGCATTCTCTATATTCACAAATTTACTTGTACTGAAAGCACAGTCTCAGTAGATACAACGGTACAGTAAAACTGATAAAATTCTTCTCAGTTTTACTCCTAGCTACACCACTGTGAACAATTTTTTTCTAACTTTAGAAGTCTATTACTTTTGCAGATAGCATAGATGATTGTTGTAAGTCAAAAAGATCAGGTTTTTTCCCTTCCCCCTCCCCTGTTCACAGAGCTGACAAGGCAAAAGTCTATACCAGGGCTCCTAGGAGGGATTACTCTCACAGCAAGTACTGATGCTAACCTATGGATACTGGTCAGGAGTCATCACTGTTCATATGTGTTTATGTCAGTTACTTGCCTAGCAACACAGAGGACATTATCACAATAATGTGTCTTCCTGGTGGCATTACAAAGTTAGATCACACTGCAGAGACTTCATCAAAAATTGTGTCCTAAAGCAATTTTCTGTGCCCATTTTTAAACTAACTTTAATCCCTGTTAGATATACTTTGTGAAGAGTACATTTCTCATTTACAACTGCATGTATCAAACATGTATGTACTTCTGTGTGCATGCAATTTATGGGTTTTTAGTATTTTTTATATATATATATATATATGTATGTACACGCACATGTATTTTCATCAATTATATAGTATATATGCACATATTTAGGAAGAGTGAGAGAAAAAGCAAAAGTCTGGGGTACTTGTGAAATGTTAAAACCTTTTTTCTAGGCCAAGATCCACATCAGCCCATTCAGTGTAATGATGTATAGGCGATACAGAGCTCCACCTCACACGTGAAACAGCTTCTGGCAGTGCATGTTTGAAACCACAACCAAGAATCACTGGCACATGTGCACATGCACCCTTCTGTTCACATCCATAAAAGGTGCCCTTTTGTTTTGGAACGGAGCCTGAGAGACAGCTGCACCAAAGCAAGACTTCAACCCATGCCCTGCTGCTGTGCTGCTAGGAGCGTCCCAGCACTGGAACTCTTTCCAGCTGCCCTTCCTGCCTGCCCCAAAACTACGTACTTCCAGTCAGCCCAGACCGTGCTAAATGCAAAGGGAAATCTCAGCTGCACTTTCGTCAAATGCCTGGTTTCTTCTGTGTTGTAGCTGCAGCCCTGCTTCTTTGGCAGGCTGACAAGTCTCATATTTTACTTAGGTCCATGATTCACTCTTGGTTTCAATTTTCACCTCTTAGAAAAAAAAAAAAAAGGAAGGTTTTGTAGAAACACACTCTTAAGTGAACCCAGTGGCTCTGAGAAAGCTCCCTCCAGAGGAGCAAGCAGCAGCGCAGGAACAGCTACTCCCAGAATCTTACAACGTGGCAAATTTCTCTGTGGAGCCCACCTGAATACATACATGGTCACTCTCAAAAATTCATAAAGCGTTTCCCTCCTGCTTCCTCCTATACTATAAATGCTCTTGAGGGGGTGGCGGGGTGGGGAAAGGCACATTCCTTTCGCAGAAACCACCAGCCAGGAAAAAGTCCTTTGGATGCAAGTTTGTAGCTCTAGAAGGTCCATTCAGAACTCCCCAAGAGAGAGGTAAGGGCTCAGAGCTGGACTACAAATCCAGTATGAAACACAATATAACAAATAGACACTAAAGGCAAAACCACGACACTACACTGCTCAAATTTACCGCAACTGTGATTGAAAAACAGTTTAAAGGGAGAGGGAGGGGTTCGTCCAATTTCCCTCTCACACTCCTACCTGGCAGTTACTTGACTGTATTTGAAATGGTAAGAAAAAATTATTTTTGGTGTTACCCATACAATGAAAACTTTGTACTACCACAAGCGGGGAATTAATAGCTAAATTAAGATAAGAAGAGGAAACAGTTGTGGTGATGTCATTTTTATATCCATATATGGCTTTGAGAATTCGAGGAATTCCTGCCCTCTCAGCCAAAAGAAAAGGCACAGGCTTTAATGTATCAAGCTAAGTTCTTTTGTATGATGTTAGGGAAGGCATTAGATGCCAGTGTGATACTGTGCATGTGGATACTGTTCTGGTTTTATGAGAACACATTTCCCTGCATCTGTTCGGAAAAACTGCTGAGAAAACAGCACTCCTAAAAATAGGACACAGCAACAGCTAAGAAGATGTGTGTTTTCAAGAGGCAATCTTGAAACAATGCACAAGCATACAACCCTATATAATGTATACTGGGATATGTTGGGAGGGAATCCCTAAAAGAGAAAAAAATCTAACCAAAGAGCTCAGTTTGTTTGCTCCCCACAGAGATGCCCTGTTTATTTGAAGTGCAAATAACTGCAGTATCTGAGGGGATGGCAGGAGGAGTGGATCTTGATGTAGAGAACAGAAGATGAGAAGAGAGAAGATAATCAATTAGATCCTGGACAGAAGAATGACAAGAAGCTACAAAAACAGGGTGAAATCTGTTAAGAGAGGGGTGTGTCCCAGTCTTGGCTGACCCAAGAGCAAAAGGTAAATACCATTCCAGGGCTAGCATTATAGTGTCCCGCTTCAGTAGCCAATTTTTGCTTCATTCCCTCTTGCAGCTGTAACGAAATTGGAGTTCTGCAGGCATGAGGCTGGCTATCTGTAAGTCACAGGCTGGGAGCTGCTGCACTTGAAAGAACTGGACCAGAAATGAGAAAGTGGAGAAGGTGGACACACTGAAGGAGAAGTAGAGAAGATCGTTTGCAACAGCAGAGCTGTGACATGAAGAGTCTGAAAAAGGTTCCAGAGAAGTTTAGAAAGTAAGGGAGATGGAAAGGTGAGAGGAGCAGGAATGACGCAGCTACAGGGCACAGAGGCAGGGCCCAGTGGCCAGATGTCTAGGGAGAACTGGAAGGGCTGATCTAGGGGACATGCTGGATGAGTTGTAAAAAACGGGTGAAAAGCGAGCTGGATGATACGTGGGGTAAGCAGGGGGAAAGACAAGGCACACACTAATCCCACTGTGGGTTACAGGATGGGAGGAAACAACTGAAAGGCTTGCCAAGGAGAAGATTACAAAGGGTAGGGTTGGCAGCCTAGGGGGGCAAGGATTGACCAAGGGGCAGGGAAGAAATGGAGGTGATGCGGATGACAACTGGCATGGAGGAGATGATGGGGAATGAGGTTGTGGCCCAGAGTAACCTGCTCCGAGGGCCAGGCGAGAGGTTGGCATGACAGGAGGTTTCGCTAACATTGGGTGCAGGAGGCACTTGCGTCTGTCGAGACTGCCCCGGGACATGCCACGTGCAGGGACACATCATGCTGTCCCCCCCCTCCACCACGACACTGACACGCCCGCTTGGCGTGGCTGGAGCGGGACACCGCACCAGGCGAGACTTTGAGGAGAGACTGTGACGGAGGCGGGGGAGGCGNGCGGGGGAGCAGAGGCAGGGCAGAGAGATGGGAGGAGAAAGGAGGAGGCACCAAGGAGCCTCACCTTGAAGTAGGCGAACTGCAGGTACTTGTAGGGCTCGCGGCGCTGGAACTCCTCGAGCAGGTCGCGGCCGGGCTGCGCCTGTCGGAAGGCGGGCAGCCCCTGCTTGCAGCGCCGCAGGCACTGCGCCCGCCGCAGCACCCCGGACAGGAGGCGCAGCTCCTCCAGCGCGGGGGGCGCGGTGGGCGCGGGGGGCGGCTGCCCGGCGGAGCTGCAGTTGCGGTGGCAGAACGCCTCGCTGTCGCGCAGCAGGCGGTACAGCCGCATGCTGACCTCCAGGTAGCTGACGCTCTCGGGCCAGTTCTCGGTGCTGTACTGGTCCAGCCCATAGCGATAGGCCGACTCCAGCGGCATCAGCTCGTCCCGCGGGAAGCTGCGGAAGCTGTAGCGCTCGTACTGCGCCCCCACCGCCGCCAGCAGCGCCGCCAGCGCCGCCACCCACATGGCTGCGCCTCCGCCACCGCGGCCCGCACAGCACCACGTCGCCGCCGCCGGCGGAGGCGGCCCCAGGGCCGGACGGAGGGACGGGAAAAGCGGAGGGGCCGGGGCGAAGGCAGGGCAGAGGCGGTCCCGGGGCAGGGGCTGGGACGGAGGGAGAGGCGGTCCCGGGGAGGGAGCGCGGCCGCGGAGGGGCGGGGCGAGTGGAGCGCAGATCCTCCGGCCGCCCTCGGTGCTGCTGCTCGGCTGGAGCCGGAGCTGGTGTCAGCAGCAGTCGCATCTGCAAGGAAACGTTTTGTTAATGTGTCTCTGATGTCTTTCTAATTTTATTTTATTCTTTTTTTATGTGTTTTTCCAGTGTCCACGAGAATTGCTTTTTTGCCATCCACAATTCAGGGGTTTTGTTTGGAAAATGTCTATTCTAAATCAACCTCTTGTACCCTTCAATTTGTGTGTGTGTGTGTGTTTATCTACAAAACCCGTGACGGAGGTTCACGCATTCGTATTGTGATGAAGAGCAACAAGTGTATTGTTGGAATATTCCTAGAATTCTGGGCATTATTTCCCTTGAAACTGGAATTTTAGATACGGTGTTAGAAGGCATTGCAGAATTGTAAGTTCTGTTTCTGCCTCTTGCTGTTTGATGTTTGGTTTCCTGAGGAAAAATAATGTGGAAGATCTATAAGGAAAGCGGTTTTGCATTTTTTGAATACTTGCCAGCTAAGTATACCTCGAATGTGAGCTATGGAGCTATAGAATGCCAACAGTGCCTCCTCCACTGGCTCTGTGCAGTGCTTTGGGGCATTTTCTGATGTCCAGCTACATTAATTAATTAATAATCATTAGTAAGTGGGAAAAGCTGTGGCTGTAGAGCCAAAGAATTTGAAACTTCCTAATCTAATCAAGCAATTCTTTAGAATTGTTCTTTCAGTCTGACACAAAGAGACTATATGCATTATGACAATATGCATATTCAGATTTCACAATCAGGTTTGATCAGCTGCTGTTTCTCCACTGCTCTTGGTGGACTCATGCACTGATCAGTGGTGATCTTGGGGCTGGAGAACTCTCCAGCTTGGAAAAAACTTGTGTAGATCCATTCAAAAAGGCTAGCATGGCTTCAGAACTAGATAAATAGCAAAGGCCCAGATCTTTGTCTATTCTTTTTAATTTTAAACTGAGAAAAGAAGTCACAGGTAATTAAAAACAAAACAAAATCTACACCCCATAAAATAACAAAAAAGACCTGCAAGACCCTGACAGTTCCAGTACTAACCTTTCCTTCAGATGATATTTAACCCTGTGCTTTCTGGATCTAGTAAGAATAGTTCTCTATCCCTTTGCTTTCTTAGGCTGAGTATCAGTGCTCATGTAGGTGTGTGACCTAAATGACCAGTCATGAAGAAAATGATTCCTTAGAAACACTTTATACTTGGACTGTTTGTCTGCATTCCTCAGCAGAGGCAGCCACGGGATGGAGGCTGGTGAAGTGCTCAAGAACTCTTCATTGTAGTGGCTGCACTTATAGCAGGGGCTCTCGTAAATTACTGAGCGAACCTGCCCTTCTGAGGCCAAAATTACCTGCAGGTGCAAGTATTGGAAATGTTGTATCTAAGTAGTTGTTATTATTTTACACTTCAGGCTTGAACAGCTGAGAAACCCGGAACCCCAGATTCCCTTTCCTGTGGGAGGACAAACACCAAAAGCCAAAACCAAACCAAACTAAAACATCACAGGTCACTGGTGTGTTGTTCCTTCCAACAGGACGGCCAAGCACCAGCGTTTCCCCAGCCAGGCTTTGAAACTTGGCTTGGCTTGCTGCCAGCCTTTTGTGTCAGCTCTGCCAGCCTCCACTCTGCATTTTATCTTTGCATGGAATAGGGATGATTTTCCTGTTTTTCCTGGCAGATTGCTGTAAGAACTCTGAATTCCATTTTTAAACCTTCTTGGGTAAAAAAGATGCAGTTAGGAGCTTATGCACTGTGGGAGCAAGGCCCGGGAGGAGGAGTCTGCCAGTCTGGTTTGTGTGTGCGTGTGCATGTTGCTCAGTTTGCCATTATTCCTGCTGAATGCCTGTTGTCCTGCTCCCATAGTCTCTCCTGCTCTTACTCATTGACAGTTTCTGGAGTTTTGCTGCCAGCTGATTCCCAGACACTTGCCAGTATGTTGCCAAAAAAGTCAGGATAAATGAAACTCTCTAACACCGTTTTTGTAGTATTAGGGAGTAGGCATTAGTTTATCCCAGGCCAGGGTGCTCCATCTAGATACACAGGACTTTCAAAACTTTTCAATTATTTATACATTTTTAGCAAAGAAATTAATGTTCATTGGTTCTAAATTACATCGTTTTTTGCATCAATTATTATTCTATCTTCTGTTGATTATTGATTTCTCACTACTCATGCTAATAAGTCCACATCTCTTAGCCTTTTTATTATCTTTTTCCCAGACAGGGAGTCTCCAGCACATGTTGAATCATCTTTGTTAGTGTCTTCTTTATCTTCTGGTTACTTCAACATGTCCTTGGAGGGCTATAAATTCTGGATTCCAGGTGTCCAGCCTTAAACTCCCCAGAGCTTTGTTCATTGTTACTTGCGGCAGGTGACATATGGAATGTGGCACATGACTAGAAATTTATGACAAAAACAGATAGTAAAGCTCATTAATTTCCCTGTTCCATCTCTAAGCCCTATTAGCCCCAAAATTCTTCTTTAAGTCTTGGTGAAAGACTCTTCCTTGTCCTGCAGGTGACAGCTTCTCACAGAAGTGTTCCTTCCTCTCATTGTGGCAGTCATCCTGGAAACGAGAAAACAACCCGGACACTTAAATTCCTTTATTTCTAATTCAGTTGGTCAGTTCTACTTTTCTGAATTCCTGTCTGGTTTGGGTGTGACATTTTTTAATTTCATGATTCATTAAATGCAAAAAGACCAAACATAAAACCCCCTAAATTAGCATTCACTAATCAATAACCCTTGCTAATAAACTAAGTAGAAAAGCAATCTCATGAGTTTCCCTACCAAACTCTTTCTACCCCAATAAAGCCCCAAATAAAGCTTTAATCTTGGGGAGAGACCCTTCCTCCTCCCACAGGCGATGGCTTCTCACGCACATGTTCCTTCCTCTTGCTATGTCAAGCACTCTGGAAGTTAGAAGAAACAAACCTTCATTCTTAGTTCCTTTAATTCCATAAATGCTGTTAAACCCAGCAGTGTTATTTTGACCTTTATGAATTGTTGCCCACTGTGGGTATGCCAAAGTTTCCTTCTGAAGGTTGAGGTTTCAATAAGATGTTTGAGCTGTGAGGGGTGATCCTCCAACTGCCCTCAGCATCACTCAGATGGCTTTGGAAGTTTAAATCTGTTTTAAGTCAAAAGCAGCAAGTTTCTAGCAGAAAGAGGAACAACTTTCATGTGTCTCAAACATCCTGCAGAGAAATGAGGGGCATCCTTTGACCTCTCTACTCTATCTCCCTGTATTCCTTCCTCGGCAGATGGCAGTTCCTCATTTGGCTGCCAGCAACCTGGAAATTGAAGAGTCTTTATTAATTTTCCCTTCTGTTCAGAAAGGTGAAGAACTAAAGAAAAACAACAAGTTTGAAAACTCTCATTAGCCCAGGCAATTACAACACCCAGCACAAACACGGATCAGCCCGTGCCAACTTTCCAAACACTGAACAGTTGAGAAAGAATTTGGATTTGGTCACAAGGATGGGCTGTGAACACAGAGCTTGGAAGGAAAACCCTCTAATTTATACTGCACTAAGTGGTCAGATAAATAGCTAAGTGTATGGATAAAACAGTATATAACCACTCACCTCCTCCTGCAGCTCTGGCACTAAGTGGAGGAGTTCCTGGGCTCACCTCCCACAGCTGTGCTCACTGCTGCCATCCAGGACTGCCCTGAGAGCAGGGCACAGCCTGCAGCTGATATCTGAGTGGCAGCAGGATCACACTGGAGCTCTCTCTGGACAGCTGCGTCAGTCGTGGTGGATGCAGAGCTTAGAAAGGCTGTGACTTTCTCCCCATCAGGTACTGCTGCTCCCTGGTCAAGCTGGCAGAGTTTCAGGGCCCTTCCTGCATGCTCCTCTGTGTGATCTGATGTGCCGCAGCCTGTTTTCCTGCCCTGGATGCTGGTGCTCCTCAGGAGCTTCTTATGAGGCTGGGGGGATGGACACTTGGCCAACACTGCTCCTGAAACACCCAAATCCCGTTAGCCATTGTTGTGCCAGCTGCAGGCTCCTGGCAGCTCTCTCGGCTTTCCCTGGGGATCCTCTGTGCTGGAAACCAGAGCTGCTCACCTCAGCAGCTGTCTGAAAAATCAGGCTTGTTGTGCTTTCCAGGAAATCAGGGACAGTTAATTAATATTTAGCTGCAAGACTCCCAGGAGAGCAGCCTCCTCAGCAGTGACACCACCACTCCCCTCTTCAGCGCTTCTCTACGCCTGCACAGCCCCAAGGTGGCCAATCCCACCAGGCTGCGCAGCTCACAGCACAGCTACGATTCCCCTTGGGAGCTGCCCACTACCAGTTTGGCTCTGATACGGAATGAATAGTCTGGTCCCAGGAAGAGGCAAGCATCCAGGGCTGGTCTGCTGCTGCTTGCTGCTACAAGCCCCTTCTTCCAGGCTGCAAACGCTGTGGCTGCTCTGTGCTCTGCCAGGGCTCTGCTGGGGCTCAGCACCGGCCGTGGCTGGGTCTGCTCTCACCCCACGTTTCCAGTGACAGCTTTGCATCAGATGGGCCCTTTCAGAGCACATTGACTGATCTCGCTGCTTTTTCATTTGAGTAAGACTCTCATCCCAGCAAAGAGATTGATATTAGTTGTACAAATCCAACGGGTGAGAGCTGAAACCCTCCAGAGCTACAGCTGAAAGCCTGTATCTCCACATGATACTTTGTCTGCCCCACTCTTCATTTGTGTCTGGCTGGAAATGTAAATGTGCTTTCTTCCTCATCTAGGAGTACCATGACTGGGCAAAAACCATCCAGTGGGATATGTTCCAAAGGCAGTGCAGTCTGGAGTTTAGGAATGAAAGAGACCCTTCTCCAATCCCAAATCATACAGAAAACCCCCATAAATGGGACTTTGCATCTTTAAGAAACAAGTGACAATTAAAAAGTGAATGTACGTCTTAACCACAGGACGAGAAGGAAGGGATCTTCCTGTTGCGGTGGCCCAGCCCACCTTTGGGCTGAGAATTAATAAAGATATCCAGTGGGCTGATTTCCCCGCCTATGACAGTGGGTCTGAGGGCGGTCCTGAAGGCGGTGCCATGGGTGGCACCGAGATCTGAAGCCACAACCCCCTGGATGTCACTCTGAAGCACCGTTCCTCCCCCAATCTAGAAGGTTCTGTTACATTTGGTTGCCCATTGGGCCTTATGTTTATGATTATTAATTTCCCCTGTTACATATTCAATTAAGTTCTGGAAAGTTCGTCTTTGTTATAATCCCCATTGGTTCATTTTAATAAGTCCCTCCTCTTGATCCCTCTGGTTGGATACCTTCCCTGATGTAGTCCTTTCCTATAAGTTTATTCCCCGTACCTCCCATTTTCCTCCTGCTGTATAAAACCTTATGTAACCCTTCCCCTTCGCTTTTTGCTGTCTCCATTGTTTTCCTGTTCTCCCGGCCCTGCCGGGATAAAGACTTGGTTACAGCCGCTTAGGGTCCCTTCCTCCTCCTTTGTCTCCGCCCGCTATTGTTACACCGACTGTTGCCAGCCCTTCCCCGAGTCTTTGAGCAGGCTGCTCTCAGCAGAGCGCCTGTCACACGGCTGCGAGGCTTCCAACTGTCCAGCTACCGGGACACTCAAGCAAGCCGCCTGCTTGGCCAGCCGGGCGGTCAAGCGGTCACCGCGGCATCTTCCAACTGAATTGAGGTTTTAAACAGTTTTTATTCTGAGTGCCACCCATCACTGGCACTGGACAAAGCAGTTCCATCACTGTTGCATCTCCTGTCCTCCCTCAACTGTCTGGCTGCAATGATCAGAGGAGTGAGGCTGGAGAGAGGCTTGGCTGAGAGTAAAAATGGATGCTGCCCAAAGGAAAAGAAAACAAATGAATCATGACTTTCCAAACTCATTTCCTCATGGGCTCAAGCACTATTCCCCGAGATACCAGAAAGATGTAGAAATAGGTCTGAGGGAACTACCTGTACCTCTGTCTTCATGTTTAGTACATTGCTATCCCATGTCCAGCACCTGATATACTTGGCCCATAATTCTATTAATCTGTTTATCAAGGTTTCTCCAGCTTGATGCAATATTTGCCCTGCCAAGACTCTGGGAATGCTGCTTGCAGTCCAGGAATTTTCCTCTTTTAGGAAACACAAAATATGACTTAGGGGTCCTCTTTCTTGTAGACATGGGTTATTTTAGTTGTCAAAAAAGATGAGCGTAAGCTGTTCTTCAGGAAACGCAAAGACAGCTAAGAAGTGTTTATCCCAGTAGCATCTGGGCCCATGTGTTGATCTGTAGATCAACGAGGTTTTCAGCACCAAGACAAGAGCAGAGAGACAAGTAACGGAGCACTGATAGACTCAGCTCTGGCTTGCAGGGAGAGCAGTGTCTACCTTTGCATCCCCTGCACCTCCTGTGCTGGCTGGCACCCTCACAGCAGGGACAGCCAAGTGGCACATTCTGCAGCTCCCAACCTGCCACAAAACCTGGCAGCAACCCTGTAGCAGCTCTCATCTACTCAACCGTGCCAGGCAGCAAAAAGGGCTGTGACAAGTCCCATTCAGCTGTCTCTGTTTTGATGGTAGAAACCTCTAAAAGCATGGCTTGGTGTCAGAAACCTCTTAGAGTGGGGTAGGAGGAACAAGCTAAGGCCCCTCTGCTCACAGGGAGCCCCCCCCAACAACTCCTTCCTTCCCACAGGCAGATCTTGGATCACTTGGCTGGGATGGCTTCATTGGGTTCCTTCACCACCACCACAATTTCAGGCCTCCATACCTCAGATCATCCTACTGCAGTTCTTTTGACACCAGGGAAAACTGAACACGCTAACAAAATACAAAACGGCCACAGAAATCATCAGAGGACAGAACACTTCTCCTATGAGGAAAGACTGCAAGACTCAGGGTTGTTCAGCCTGGAGAAGGCCCCAGGGAGACCTTATTGAGGTCTTTCAATACTCCAAGGGGGTTCTAAGAAAGATGGAGATGCATTTTTTAACCGGGTCTGTTGAAAAGAGGAAATGTTTTCAAATCAAAAGAGGGTTCATTCAGACTAAGTCTAAAGAAGAGACTGTTTATGAGGAGAGTGGGGAAACACTGGAACAGGTTATAGAGAGGTCCTAGGTGCTCCGTCCCTGGAAATATTCAAGGTCAGGTCAGACAGGGCTCTGAGTAACCTAATCTACTTCCAGATGTCCCTTCTCATAGTGGGGAAGTTGGACTACATGACCTTTAGAGGTTTCTTCCAACCCAAGCTATTCTATGATTCTACTCAGTTTTCACTTGAAAAGCACCCAGACTGGGCACTTATATGAGGGGAAGGTGCTCTGATGGCTTTTAGTTTAGCTGATGAGAAAACCAATCCATTGGACAGCCGTTTCACTTGCAGCTTCTTCGCACTGTACCTGCAGAAGCTGCTCAGCAGACCATCGAGTGTCCTCATCGGTCTGCAAGCAGCAGTTCAGAAAGTCCTGGAACACAGCAGACAGTTGCTCGGGGTTCTCCAGCTTCGGTATCCCTCTCTTAGCTATGAGATCCAGGGCCTAGAGAAAAAGGAAGCATGAGGTTTTTTCATGCTTCCATGCTTCTTTCATAACTGCTCACATAGACCCCATTTTTTAAGCTCCAGCCTTCAGTGGCAGTTTCTTCCCTGGCAGAGTGTTAGAGATTATTTTTCTGCACCAACAAAAAGACCCCACAAAATAGCAGCCACAGCTATTCCAACATGCAAATGATCTTGCCTTGACAGCTGATTTCATGGGCTGACCAAGTTAGTAGGAACTACATCAGCCAAAAGCACATTTTGCTGCTCTGAGGATTGACTTTACAGGCTTTGCAGGCTCTTTTAAAGAATGAATTTGGTCTAACAACGTTATTTCCAAGTGTTGGTACATACAATTCATCTCTGCAGTGCTTGCTGGTCTCTAAAGTACAGCTTCCATAAAGAAAAAAGTCAAATTTTTTGCTCTCTTCTTGATAAAAATGGTAACCGGGATGTCAAAAGGGAAATCCATCCACTTATTTCTTGCTTAAAGGAACAGAAGCTTTTGGAACCTCAGTTCAACACAGACACATTTAGTTGCATGCACAAATATTTTACGATGAAAATGCCTAATCGGGCAGACAGGAGCCACCTGCAACTGTGTTTCATCAGACTCCAAATTCTAAATCAGCTTAATGATCAAAGAAAAGCTTTTAATGGTCTAATCAGAAAAAGGAATAATTACATCCCTATGGTAACTCTCTGCTAATTTTGATACTCAAATAAATGCATTAATGAAGCTAATCCCTGTGCTAAAACACCCGTTTGGAAAAGGATTTGGTAATGAATAATTAAGGCATTCCTAGAAGCAGAGGCACTTCCTGAAAGGCTCAGGTAAGTAATTGGCACTGGTGCAAGACTGAAAAGGGTTCCATGCCTGCAGACATGGTTGAAATGCTTTTCATACAAATTCCCCAGTTGGAGAAACTTGCCACTGAACATTTCGTATCCTTCTGAGACACAGCTCAAAAAGAGTTCCAAAAGTGCATGAGAAATTTGAAGCATCACTGAAGGCCAAAATGGGACATTTTTTAACTGGAACATGTCACTCCTCTTCTGAGGAGTTCTCCCATCGATGCAGCCAAAGCTTCACCAGATGCTGATGTGCTCCAAGGACAGCTTTTGGTAGATGGACCTTGGTTGAACTAGTCCAAGCTGAGGTGAATGGGATTTTGCCTCATGGGAGACAAAACATGGGACAGATTAGAGAGACAGTGGCATATGCTATTATTTGCACCTTACCTTGAGAGGAATTTCCTTAGAGTAAGGAGGTTCTCCTTGCAGCATTTCTATCACCACAATGCCAAGGGACCAAATATCAACTTTGGTCCCATATGCATCCTTATTCACATATTCTGGTGCCATCCAGTGAGCTGTCCCAACCATCGAACTCCGCCTGCTCCACTCAGAAGTCATCTGAGCACAAAGGCCAAAATCAGCTGAGGAGGAAACCCAGAGTTGTTAAAGCCAGCTTGAGTTAGGAAACTAAGCAAAAGCATTTCCCTCTGAGTCTGAGAATATGGTGTTGAATCTAGCTGGAAAAACGGCCGTGCTCTGTTTCCTCAGGGTTGTAACTGAGGAAATATGGAATCTGTCACTTACAGAAAACTCCACATTTCACTCAGTGGCTTTTATTCACTTGAAGCTTTAGATTGTAACTCCCTCCCTCTAGAAGGGTCACACAAAAACCAAAGCCACTCTTGACACCTTGTTTCTCTCAAGACCTCTCTGCACATTGCAGCTGCACTCTTAGCTTGCAGCAGTGGTCCGTGCACTTCCACAGGCACTGCTCTTGGGGAACTGGTGGTCAGTCTTAAGCAGCTCCACACCCCACATCCCAGGAATGCTGTGCCTGACCAAGAATACCTACCCAGTTTGACAGATCCATCCATTCCAAGAAGAATGTTTTCACTTTTTATATCTCTGTGAATCACAAAGTTGGAATGAAGGGAATTGATTGCTTGCAGGCACTGATAGATAAAAAACAAACAGGAGGGTAAAAATTAATGACCCAATTTCATCACCCAAAAAGGAAATGGCTCTAAAGGACTTCAGTTTTAGCTGAAAGGTCAGTAGTGGCAGAACATGGTGTTGTCAAGAGGAAGAGACTGCTGCTTCATCACTAGTAGAGCAGTATCTTTCTAGGTGAAGACATATTACCTCTTGAAAGAGAAATGGCAATTGTTGCTACAGACTGTCCCCTGCAAACACAGACAGAATGACTGCTGCTGCAGGGCATGGGCTCTCTCCATCCAGGTGACAAACAATTGTTTGTTGTTAGCTTAAAATTCTGCTACCAGCATGTTTGCTTTTACAGGCAAGGAATGCCACACACACAGGCAAATGCTCAAAGAGATAAAGTTGAGAAAATTAAATAAAATTTTAAAAAAAGAGACTACCACAACAGTTGTACTGGCAGGCCCTCCACCTAAGACACTCTTGCTTCTCCATATCATTAAAGCAACACAGAAACAAAGCTCTGAACATGAAATCACTCCTGTTCTTACCACCTGTCTAGAAGTACCAGCCTGCCCAAACAATCAGAAGCACCAGCGGCATCCCTTACCTCTTGGCAGATGGCTGCCATCTCTCCTTCAGCCATATGGACTTCTTTAATGACACTGCTTAAAGGTCCTCCATCCATGTATTCCATAATTATCCAGAGTTTATCCCCAACAAGGTAGCTGAAAGAAGGAAACAATGGAATGGAGATGAATGTGTGTAGCTAAATTACCTTATCAAAAACACTACAGTTTATTCCTGTTTCCAGGGCACTTGTAAATGAACACAGAATAAAAGGAAGAGGCATTCCTCCTAGGTTATATACTGCTTGGAATCTGTGCAGTCTAAATGAGAAAGGCCCATCCGTGAAAACAGAGGTGTCTTAGATGGTAGGCAAGGGAAAAATGCAGGGAAATAATTTCTATGATGAGTTATCTGCACTTACCATAAACCACAGAAAGTATGTTCAGCTTAAAAAAAGAAAAACCTGAACCAACCCCAAAACAACAAAACCACGTGGAGGTGGTAAACTCAGAGGCTGTTGTTTTAGTTAGATAAGGCCCTACCCAGGTTTTTCAAAACAGGCTTCCAATGATGCATGCCAGAAAAGATTAATGCAAACAAAATGCACTCTTATCCCATATATTGTATACAAATGGATAAATAAAAGTAAAAAAGCTCAATTCTCCAGCAGTGACCAAAGGGGGTTTTTTAACCTTTGTCTTGCAGTACATAAATGAACATTCGTGTGATAATACCAGAACTACTTACCTGTCTAAATAGTTAACAATATTGGGATGCTTATTGTCTCTTACAACTAGGAGTTCATTGACAATTAGTTCCTTTTGGGGCTGTTTTCCAAGACACACTTGCTTTACAGCCACCTAAAATGACATTGAAAACCATTAGCCTGAGAAGTCTGTTGCACGGGATCAGAATGAACACAGAGTGAGCGTTTCTGGAACGAGATCAGAATGAACATGGAGTGAGTGTTTCTGGAGTAATGGAGACCAGCTATGCCAAACTGCCTTGTGATTACCCATCAGAGCTTAGTCATTGGCATTACAACAGCTCATGTCTCTGCTAGCTCAGGTGCTAGTTAGGACACATGGCCATAGACATTTTGCTTTGTCATATTGGTAAAAATGGTCTCTTAAGCTATCAACCCCAAAGCTCTAACAACACTCTCTGCACCTAAATTCTTTTCCAATGGCCTTAGTTTATCACCGCTATTACCATTCACACACAGTTTGAAAGCACAAAGCAGTTTTGTTCCTGTAAAAATATCACAAAATATCTGGGAATCCTTTAGGAATTCTATGGAGTTTGATAATTTTTTCAAATGCAACTGTTGCTCTTCTTGATGGCACAACAAAGCAAACACAGACAGACATCATGGGTAAAATACCATCCTAAAAGGATCATTAAGGTTATCCCCCAAAAACACAATCCTACCACTTTCTCACTTGTTGAATTTTGATTTTTCAACTCTAAAGAACATTCTTGAACAGTTTAGATTTGCAGTTGTTTCCTGGATTTAAAAAGAAACAATCCACTCCATGGCATTTCATGGATATGCCCTGAGTGCCTTGTAGACCTCTAAGCACAGTTACAAAGCGTAGCACTGCATGGGGATGAGAAGCTACCAGGAAGAATCAGACAGAAATGAGCTTTCAGAAATCTTAAGCTGTAGCCCCAAAGAGCTGTCCAAAATGGATTGGGCAGGCTGATGCTAGTCAGGGCTTTGAAGGAACAGCTCTTATAGGAAGGATCTCCTGGAAACCCACACCAGAGGGGAAAGCACTCAAGAGCTGCAAAATTTGGGATTATTGACACTTACCTCTACTCCTGTGGCAGTATCAGTCGCTGTATAGACTGTTCCGAAGCCTCTAGAAACAAAACAGTAGCAAAGAAAGGAGAAACCATTTAGTTCCTACAAGAGAAAGCCAGCCCAGACAGGTCTCTGTTGCCTGGAGTGTTTATGAGACACCTGGCATCAACTGCTCTTCAGCCAAGAGCACAGCAGCCCACCAGCCCTTTGCCATGCAGGGTGTCCAAAAGAAAACTTAGGTGCAACATGAAGGGCTGGTAAAAATCTCAGATATACACACTGGATTTATTTCAGTTCAAAACCTAAGCAGGGGCAGGGGTGGGGCATGGAGCATGTCTACAAAAACTGGAAAGTAATATCTTTCACTCTTTTTCCGTGTTGCCTTGCTGAGTCCTCAGAACTCTTATAGTTCTGTTCTCAGATTTCTTATTTGAACCTACCTAGGGCCCTATTACTTTGAGAAAAAGTGATTTATCCTAAGAAAATAGGTAAAGAGGTGCCAGGCACTGGAGGGACAGGAGATCTTCCAGGTCCTGCTCCTTGCTGAAGGCAAGACACTGACTGTATGAAGTTCTTTGATGATACCTTCTGATCACAGTTTTAATTCTGATCAGTACTGAGAGACAGAAGGATCTAAACCCAGTGTCTGAACATGTTTGGAGCTTGCCTGCCTTCAGACTTGGTCTTACACCAGAAAAGTACCTGGCCTGTGGTTCTGGAGAAGGAGCTGTGGTTGGACTTACCCCTTGGCAATCTTTTTCAATCCAATGTATTTTGTCATGGGGTCTCCCACACTCACAATGCTCCCTGAAAAGAACAATATGAAAGATCACTTCAAAATGGAGATACCACCATCCAGCAGATCAGAAATGCAGCCCCACTTTTTGGGGCTGTGAGCTGTAGTCACTTTGATAACAACAACAGCAACAAGACAGGCAGCTCCATAGCACAGATGGCCTGCACAATGACTGGTTTTCTACAGTCCTTTGAAGAGTTACATTGACAGGAAACCAAGAAAAGGGAGAAACATTTAGAGGAGACAGACAGAGGGAAAGAACAGGTACCAAGGCAAGTGTTCATTGCCTATGAACATTAACACTGCTCTATCAGACAAAAACTGCAGAAGACCTACTGAGTTTCTCTAGACTCTGCTCCTCTATCCTCTTTTGCTCCTGGTAGGTGTTAGACAAACTGCTGGTGCTGGAGTTTTCAGGCATGGGAATGCCTGCTTCAGAGGATACTGGTGAAGTGTCAGCCACTATTCCAGAGGATGCATAGATCTATGATAAGAAATCAGTTTGTGTCAGAAAGGTGGCTGGAAGAGATACTTCTCATTAGTATTTCAAGCTTTAGGAAGTGGCCATTAGGAACTATGTTCCAGCCCTACAGAGGCCAACCTTCTCTTGACATATGGCAGGGCTACGCAGGATTCTTCTCACCAAGCTTTGGTCTTGTAAAAATTATGGGCATAGTGTAAGCTGTTCATTTAGCTACTTAGTCCACGGAGAGTGGCAGGAACCTTCACAGGACAGTTTCTCGTAGGTATCCTGCAAGGCTGTGAACTGCGCCTTTGGACCACTGCACTGATACAAAGTAGCTCACTTTTATACTTGGTAGCATTTAAAGACACAACACCACCTCTTATCCTACGCTAAGATAAAGTCATGGCTCGTATCAGAATGCCAGGAAACTGATGAGTAAACCTGGGAGTTCAGAGCTGATTTTCCAGGCGACAGTGGCTGGCGGTAGGGGAAGCGCTTCATCACGGTAGGATTCCAGCCTTCCAAATTTGCAGCCATGAATAACCAGTGCTGCCTGATCAGAAACAGGAAGCTCTGAATTACACCAAAGACAATGCTGACAAAAGCCGGCCCTTACTGATCCTGGAAGTTCAGGTTCTGGTCCAAAAACAAGTGGAGCTTGGTTGTCTTTCTCCTCCTCCTCATGTTCTTTACAAACAGAGGGAGCCCAAGCAGCTTCTGATTCTGGTGTTGTGCTCTGTGGACAGAGAGCAGCGTGAGAGACAGGGAGTTAATTATTTACAATCTTATTTATATGCATCAATCTATCCAGCTGTACTAAGGAGAAATCATAAACTTGGATAGAAATGGGATTCTAAGTTGCTAAAATTAAATTAGAATGGGCTAATTAGACAGCACTGCATATTGTTGTGAACCACTGCATGTTGTTTACCAAGGCTAAAAACAAACAGCAAGCAACTTTCTGTCTGTAAAACCAGATTTTCATCTGCTTAAAAGCTCTTCAAGAGAAAATTACAAAACATCCAGGGAACCCTTTTTTGCTGATGCAAAGACGCTGAAATGGACTTTCTTTCAGGCTACAAGGCTGGCACCTATGGCATCAGGCAAAGTTCATGGCTTGCTCCACAATCCCGAAATGCTTGGAATGTCAGAGGTTACTCTGCCACTCACCGAAGCACAGGCTTTTCCGTATCCATGTGCGACTTCACCTGTAATGGGCAGGGGGAAATTAAACAGATGTTGTCAGAAAACTGCCTGTTGTGGGGAATCCCACAGAATGAATCAACCCAAATAAAGAGCATTTTTCTTCCAGGACGTCCCTCCAGTAGCAATGATTCTTTTACATAGAAAGCAAGAAAACAGCACAATATACTAGGCTATTCTTTTTCTACAGTCATTATAAAGTCACACCACCAAATCTTTTAACCACAGAATTCAGAAAATAAGTTGCTTTCCCTCAATTCTGGAGATAACTGCAGAGTCTTTAGACAGACTTCTCAGAAGTTCTGTCAAACTGCATTTTGGAAGTCGTCTTTGTTGAACCAGCAAACTGAGGAAATTACAGACCCCACTGCCACAGGCCAAACCATGCAGGAAAAAGAACCCCTGCAGGTTCAACTACAAAAACTGCCCACATCTCACGGAAGAGCTACAGACATCCCCTTTTTGGCTGAAGCTGTTGACATGAGCTTTACCAAAGTCCTGGTATCTTAACAGCACTTTGTTTCAAAATCAATTCAGTTACTACGGCATAGCATAAAAAACACATTGATACAAAAGCCAGATCAGATGCACCTAGAAAAAAACCTCTACTTACTGGCTAGGTGAGTCACCAACCAGACTTTGTCTGGACAAGCATAGAAAGAATAGGCCAATGGAAAAAACCGGAAAACTGCAGCAGAGATGTGCTTGAACATTTTAGCAATGCTGCACAGCGATTTCGCAGACTGTGCACTGAAAAGGGAAAAAACGGCACCCCCAGTGCCAACGGGCAGCCTGTCAGCTGAGAACCCTTGGATCAGGAGTACACTCTTGCAACAAGAATGTCAAAGAGGTGCTCTGGACAGTCAGGCTTTCCATGCACCACAGTAACACTCTGTTGGCAGCAGCATGGCATGGCAACTTTCTGCTGACATCACAGTAGCAGCCATTCCAGGTTGGTTTGCAATTTAATGCACAGCAACTGAATCTTCTGGAAAGCTAATGAAGAAAACATCCTCACAGTCCATAAGCTATTCCTGAAAGGATCCAAAAGTACAACACACCGAACAAGTGTGCCCTGTACACCAGTCTGAACACTGAGAAGAAACAAGGACATGAAGAAACAAAAGTAAACATTTGTTCACTAATACTTCCAACTTAGAACGGGAATGCTTCTTCCATCTCTGTTAGTTTTAAAAACAAGTAACAAAGGAAAGTCACCATTTCAGTGACATTTAGGGGACAAAAGGAGAAACAGAATTCATTTCAGGAGTATTCCACAAGGTGGAATGGTTTCAGGTTACTTCTTGCCCACTTCAATGTTGAACTTCGCTCTGACTGAGTATGGAGCCTGACCTCCCTTTTTTGCAGCAAGATGTACCCCCTGACATAAAGCCCCCACATTTTGGATTGCTGACTGGTTCTTTGGAACTTTAACATTTGAGAACATCCAGGATAGCTGGATTCTGCTCCAGTTTTGTTCTGTTGGAGCTCTGTAGCAGCCTGGCCCACTGCCCCTGGAATGTCCTGTAGATGTCAAGCCCAAAGAAAGCGGGTTTAGAATAGTCAAAATCCGCAGCCTCACAGACCTTTACCAAGATCCCATGCTACCTTGTAAGATGACTTGCAAACATTTTGGTCAGCTGCTTCATGCCCAGAATGGCTGGAGAGCCACAGGTGTTTCCATGGCAAGCAATGGCCCTGCAGAAAGCAGGAACAGCAGGTAAAGGGAAACGGAATTCTCCCTTTGGTGATTACTACTTAAAAGGCATTGGAGTTCAAATAGTGAGGATTCTTTCAAACCTGCCTGTGGTATACAGGGATAAAACCTATGGAGTCACTTGCCCTTTATCCTGAAAATTCAGTGGAGTAAAAGAGCAGGGCTCAGAATCCTGGTGCTGTTGAAGCCCTTTGAGTGGATGTTCCACAGTGGATGTTCTTGATTAATTGTACTATGGGAATTATTGTGCTCCTTGGAATAACTGTACTATTTTGAAGGCTGCTGTGATTTCAAGTCATGTGTCTTACTCTACAGCTGTGAAATGTGAGTGGAAAATGTCTGTTTGAATGGGAAGTGAGCTCAGTTTTGTAAACACAAGGATCAGGAATTAGTGCACTAAGGATTCCTGCTCTGGGCTCTCCCTGAATTGTGTTGCGCTCAAAGAAAGTCGGCATAATAGCTCCTATTAGAATCATTATTTTACGTAGTGAACAACCACTTCCAAACTGCCTTAAGAATCATTTGCAAAGGACTTTGAGGACCTCAGCCTATGCTTAGTGATACCTCTCATCCCCTATTTTATATAATGGTAAATGCTCTCTAATAACTTCACACCTTTTTTATATTGTGATGCCCCAAACTGCCCCCAGCACTTGAGGTGAGGCCGCCCCAGTGCAGAGCAGAGCGGGACAATCCCCTCCCTTGCCCGGCTGGCGATGCTGTGCCTGATGGCCCCCAGGACACGCTTGGCCCTCCTGGCTGCCAGGGCACTGCTGACTAACATTCAACTTGCCATTGACCAGGACCCCCAGGTCTCTTTCCACAGGGCTTCTCTCCAGCCTCTCATTCCCCACTTTGTCCATACATCCAGGGTTGTCCCATGCCAGAAGCAGAATCTGGTACTTGTCTTTGTTAAACTTCATACCTTTTGTTTTTAAATGTTTTCTTGATTGTTTTGTTTGGATCTGTTTTGTTTTGCTGGGGGGAGAGTTTTGTTGTCTTTTTTATTTGTTTTTCACAGGAAAGAGGACCTGGTCTTCCAGGTTTCTCAGCCTTTCAAGACTGACATGTGAAATAATAACTATTAGCTACAATACTTACAACATTTGGGTCTTGACTATATTTCAGTTCTGCCATTTACATTCTGCTTTCCCAAACAATCCCTACAGATTTACTCAGGACTGCCAGGCAGTACCAGTAAAGATTATTGGACAGTTCCTGTGACTGCAGTTCAGCGCCATGTAGAGCAATCCCTGCATGTCATTTGTAAATCACCTGGGGACCCTTTGAGTTGAAAAGTAGGGTGTGAATTGAAAATATTTTTGTCATTATTGCCGTAAACAGACCGGGGTATCCATGGCAACATTCACTCTGTCAATACCTAGACCAGCAGTTATTTTAATATTGTCCCTTTACTTTTCAATGTGTAGAAGACTTTGCATGTTTTCAGGAAGTGTGTTTTTATCAAAGACTGCATCAAATTACACCAAATACCCATCCAGTCTTCCAATCTCCAACATATATGCTAGAGGAAGTAGTGAAAAAATAGGTACCTGTGACAAACAGACATGCTGTTGTTGCCTCAGTTCCTAACACAATTAAATTTTACAGGAGCAGCAATGAATTTAGACTTCAGGCACCTGTATGCTTTTGTAAAACCTGTCACAGAACAAAACTAGGATCTTGAATCTTATATTTTCAGAACTGTCTCAGGTGCTGTAAATCAGCTGACAACCCGACTTGGAATATTAAACACAAAAATACAGCCCTACTGGGTTAGACCAAAGGTTCATTGAACTCTGTGTCCTATATCCAGCTCTGTATTTTATCTCCATCACCGCCCAAAACCAGATGCTCATAAAATGCTAAAGAGGCTAAAAGTGATCAAGATGGCAAGCTGTGGTGATACTAGAGGTCCAATTAGTCAGGGTATTAAATAGGCTGGTGTTTGCATAGAGTGTGATACCAGATTTTAATTTGAGAGCTGTCATTAAGACTCCAACTCCTGCTGCAGCCCACTAGACAGAGATGTAAGTGGAGACTCAGTTTGATTTTCAGCCTAATTATCAGCAAAACCGTGTCGTCAATGATCAAAAGAGATCAAACCCTCAAAGAGGGAAACTGGAGATCATAACCGTTTCTTTTGAGGTTCAGCTGAATGTGACTTGAGGCTTGGCTGGGCCTGTGGCTTGACTTTAGTCAGAAGAATTTCCTGTCAATGGAGCAAACTAAAACTAGCAAGATAAGCAAATAAAAAAGCCTCAACAAAACCCAAAGAAAGAACCCGTGGAGTTAGAAACAGTCATGTAAATATTCCAGAGTAACAACAACAACAAAAGGTCTAAATTCCTCACAGAAATGCAGAGGGTCAGAAGATGGACACCTGTTAATATCAAGGATTGACCCACTCCCAGAGACAGTGGGCAATACCTCATACCTGCATTGGGCTGGTGAGCACATTAATACTCAGCCCAGCAGCAGGTTACTCCCGGCCGTCCACTCTGTGGCTTAGCCAGCAGGGACGATCACCATCTCAAACATGGCCATAAACTGTGTATGCTCCTGCTTTCCAGTGACTACACATGGTTAAGGACACACAATAAAAGTGACCTGAAGAGCTGAGGTTTTTAAACACAAAGCATTCCCGCTCTCACATCTTTTCCACCTTGCAAAGCACACACAGAGCTCATTCCTGTTTATCCTACAAAACCCAGCTAACAGCCTCATTAAGTTCCACGCTGATTTCAAGTAAACTTTCTGCTGCAATGACTCCATGTGACAGGTTTGAAACGGGGCACAAAAAGCTTGACTTCTACTGTAAAAAAGCACTATTCTCAAACAAGAAAAGTATACGTATTTTTATTTTTTTGGGTGGTGTGTGTGGGCGTGTGGGTGGACAGCGAGTGTGACCATTTCATTGCTGCAGGAAATAAAAGGTTGTAATATGTGAGACCCCAAACACTGCCATTACTTGGACTCACTTCTCGGGCACAGGTGCAGCCTTGGATACACTTCAATCCAAACTCTTTACATTGTCAAAGCTGGACTTACTCCCTGGTTCCTTGTCCAGGCTTCTCTTTACTGAACCGATATCCCAGCTACAAGCACTGCCAACAAGGCTGTCCCACTATCAAAGTTTTACCACCAACCTGCACAGACCTACCGCGGCCACCACCTCAGCATAAGCCAATGCACGGAACTCCTCATCATCCTCCTGCGCGCAAAAGACGAAAAACTTTCGGTTTGCCGGATGCTCCCCGTCCTCCTCCTCCCCGCGGAGCTTCAGCACCGCGGACAGCGGCGGCCGGCGAGGGGGTCCCGGCGGGGTCCTGGTGCCCGCCCGCCCCAGGGCGCGCCCCGGCCGGGCCAGCATTCAGCTGGCAGAGCCTGATAGCAAACTGCAGCCTGATATACCACTTCTCCTTTGTGTCTGGAAAAAATCCGCTCCTTTCCCAAGCAGTTCTGTTCCTCATGGCTCACTGCTTTGCTCTCCTCTTGCGCCCTTACAAAGACACCCAGAAGCACGGCAAAGCTGACTTAACAAGCTGTGAATGGGAATTCCCCTCTGCAATTCTTCAATTCTTTGTTGTTGTCTCTGTGTCTCTACGTGTCTTTTCTTCTTGGTTTTCCCTGCAGGGAAGTCAGTTTCGGCACAAAGTAGCAAGTTAGTTTAAAAATGCCTCACTCTCCAGGGATGTCGCTTAAACAGGAAGGACCTTCCATAAGCACGAGAAGAAGGACTGGAAATGAAAAGTATTAGTCTTTCTTATAGAACAACCTCGTCTCCCCATTTTCATCAGTTTCCATGTGTGGGAAAGTTCTACTTAAATATTCATTTGAAAAAAGAGGATACTTAAAATTGAAGGAGTAAAAGTATTAGTGATGTACAGCATCGTAGGATTGAAATACAGGCACAAAATTTTAAGAAATGCAAGGCAATTTGATGGCCCAACATGAAGCCAAATTAGACACAGGCACTGTACTTGCATCTTTATCTGTATGTGTCTTGGGGTGACTGTATGATACTGTATCCCCTATTGCCTGCTCTCTGCCCAGACATGAATCCTGTGCCTTTCTGTACCTTTAAGGGAGAGGGGGGAGAGCCGGTGGAATTCTTTCAGTAGTTCGCGTTCAAAACAGAGATAATGGTTTCTGCTGCTGCGGAGCCAAGGAAAGCATCTTCCTGGTTTTTTTCTCAGCTCTCGGCTCTCTGCAGCAGGGAAGAGAGTGGCATTCTCTTTTTTTTTTAGCTAGTTTTTTGTTCGTTAGCTAAAGTATGGAGCCCTGAGACTTTGGCTTTTTCTTCTTCTCTTCTGGACTGTTCAGCAACACCAGAACATCATCGGAGAGGCCCAGGCTGAACCCCAGCTCCGGAGAGGAGAGAGCCACACCCACAAAGGACTCTGAAATCTACCCAGGTTCTCTCCACAGCGAGAGGTTTTATTATTTAGCATTATATTATTTTTCTCCGTGCCTGAGTGCACTTTACTTGTTAAATAAATAGGGGTTTTTTTCCACTTTTCCTCTGAGGAATTTCTTCCCAAACCTGTGGAGGAGGGGTGGCTGACACCTGCCTTCTTTGGAGGAGACATTCCTTCCAGAGAGTTTCCCTTAATTTGTCTCACACCGGGACAGTATGATCCCATGTGTGGTTTTTATTTTCTCATGGCATCACCAGCAGGCTTGAAATATGAGATTTCCAAACAGACCCTTCAGGCAACTACAGACCCCTCCTACACAGGCCCTGCTGAAACAGCCAAAGAATAACATAAAATTTGTTCCCAAGCTGGACCATCTCAGACGTCAAGCAGGCACATGAGAAATACTCAGTTTTGATGAATCACCAGCTAAAAGCCACCTTACAGTCATGAGGCCAATGTAACAGCAGGTAGTGTAATGACAATACTGTCACAGATGATTGATTCTGCCTCTGTTCCTGGCTCATCCACCAAAACAACGGGCTCCTCCCAGAGATGCCAAGTGAGGTGAGGCTGGGGCTCCCTAACAGGAGGCAGGCAGGATTGCAAAGAAAGAACTGTTTTTAACCATAGTCACAGGGTTAGAAGACCAAAAGAAAGGAGAGGATGTACTGCAGGACTCTTTCTTGCTTTTCAAAGTGTAAATGCCTAACACTTCCAAGCCTCCATGTGACTGATTTTAGACACTTTCCTTGCTCACGCACAATCCACCTGAGAATATTAACCACAAATCGGCAGCAGCTGCCACCCATGGAATGAGGTGAGAGAGCAATATGCTTTCTTATGGAAATAAGCATAAAAATGGCTTCGTCTCCTGTGTTCACATACAGGCAAACTGTGGCTGAAGTCTGTAGAATTACAGAGAGTCACTCTTACTCCACTGCTCTGGCAAGAGGCAGTGAAAAGGGAAATGGGAACCACCAGAGCAACAGTCACATAAATGTAGCGTACAGTTCTGCAGACTTGCAGGGGAAAATTCACACTTGCCTGTATTCCAGTAGCTTTAAGCTGCACAGTGGTGAATCTGAATCAGGACAAATTGCAGAAGCCTTTCCAGGTTGTTGCAGAAACTGGCAGTTTCTCAACAGCTTTGTCACTGCTGGTACCCAAAGCAGTGAGCTTGGGTATGCCCGTATGGGCTGGAAGAGCAGCTCTGGATAGCAGGGAGGGAATTCTCATGGCAATAATGTGACTCCTAGTTTGGCAAACTGTACATGTATGAGAAAAGTGGATGTCAGCTAGTCATTGTTAATAATACATTTAATTACATTAAATGTAATTATTTAAGAATTTAAGATTTCAGGATAACTTATGCCTTGATTTTGTTTGAAAGCAGAAGACCAAGAAGAGGCATCTCTTGGTGTTTTTACTCCTAAAAAAAAGCTAGAAGCAACACAAAAATGACATGGCTTTTAAACATATAATCTACAACAAACTGCAAATGCAAGTCTGTGCTTAGGAGAAAAATACACTAGGTTGAGCCTTTACAGCACAACTTTACAGCAAAGAAAGCAAGAGCATCTTGGAAAATAATGCAATGCTAATTAGAAAATAAATATATCTCACAGTTCAAGGAGTCTAGTCCTGATTTGCTATAAATAGAAGGAATTTTTGATCTATAATAGTGCATGTTTTGTTACTCAGCTTTAGCCAGTGGTGGAAGAGAGAATCAGGACTTCTAATCTTCCTTTGTAACCCTTTCGAAAGGTTTTTCATGAAGTAAGCACTGAGCATCTAACTGAATCTCAATGACACCATGTCCTAACTACAGCTCTGGAAAATGATGTTTTGGTAGCAACCATGAGTTATCCTGACATGTTTTTCTTTCTGGAAAACAGCTGCTTCCTGAAGTTCCTGGAAATCCCAGGGAGGATGGGCCAATTTTCATGAAAGAGTTATAAAAGTGGGTTTCCCATGGCCCCACAAGCTCCCCCACCCTTGACTCCCATGCAGCACAGTCTGAGATGGAAAAGCTGTGCCATCTTGTGCCAGCTATACAGAGCAGTTTTTGTTAGGAAGTTTTTCACAGATGTAATCTGGCACAGACCATAGCAAGCCGGCTCAGTCTTAAACCTCTTGTATCATCCTCCTGGATAAAAAAAATGGGCTCTTTACAGGTGACAGCCTGGAAGGCCTGTGCTTCACATGTCAGCTGAAAGCTGTATGTGAGATACTATCTTACCTTTACCTAGTGGAGTATTGTCCCACACAGGAGAGATGTCCAAAGGGCAACAGCCTCTCCCTCAGGCCAGAATCTGTTCCTGCTCCTAATCCTATCTGCTTCCTGCTCCCACCTTGCCTCAGAAAGTTCTCAGCTTTCTGCTGGGTCTTACGCACAAACCAAACCAAAACCCCCCTGCAAAGAGCTGGAAAGATTCCTGACCTGCACTACGGCCTCAAGCCCCAACAATATTGAAACAGTTTCCAATGCCAGGCGCCAACGCAGCAACTGTTTCCTGCAGCATTCCCAGAATGGGGAACTGAGAGATCAAGTTCCCAGGCCCTTCACTCCAACTTGCTCTTTGACACTGACACCTTGTGCCCAACTGTGCATATGACACCACACCTGCTCTGATGGAGATGGAACCCTCATTTCAAGGGGATGATCATTCCATGTTATATCCCCTTCTTTTTTTCCTGCAGGATCAGTGGATGTCTTCACAGGCCAAAGGATCAGAGTAAACATAAATTAAGACCAGAGACAAATTCACTCAGGTGCTGAAGTGTAAACAGACAATGCTGGGAAATCTGTATTTCCATCTGTTTCCACTAACCTCCCCAAAACAACCCCAAAATGAAAGCAGTTTCCAGTGACTGCACAGCACCATTAGCACAACTGCTCCTCCATACGTCCCTCACCAGCACCTTCGCTGTGAAAAACACAGTTCCTCTTCTTCTCTGCCATTTGCTTAAGATGCATCATTCAGTTCTTGCCTCTAAAAGCCAGCAATTAGAGCTAGCAATGCACTGGACTTTACCATGTTTAATTGTCCTTTACAGGAGGCAGGACATTCTGTCATCTGTACAAAAAGTGAAAAATGATTTTTGAAAAAGTAAGTTACTGTAGCAGTCACTATCGAGGTTCTGTTACACGCACCCTGTTACATGAAAGCTATCAGCACCCTGTAGGGCTGACACTGGTAAGACTGGGTTTGCACCTAGGAAGCACTAGAATGTGACTTTGCTGAAAGTTCTGAAGTTTATTCCATGTTCATTTACCAATAAACTCCATGAAAGTGTTCTATATCTATATATTCCATCTGAAGGAGAAAAGAAAAAGATATAAACTACAGTTTAGATACGAACTTCACTTACAGAGCTGTATTGAATTGGTGGTCATCCAAATTTCGGATGTAACTTCACAGACACCTAAAATAAGCTCATTACCCATTGGTTCTTACAATGTAGAACTCCAAGAAAAATACTGCAAGGGTCAGCATTTAGACCATTTACCTCAGTGAGTACATACTTTCCTACACGTTCTCTGCTATTCTTGGCACCAACTTACAAATCACTGAACTGCCACACCTACACCAATAAATGAGGCATGTCTGGGATATTCCTAGGCACTCAGGCCAACCAATGTGGAGATGCTTGCACCTATGCTAATAAATTCTCTCTTTCTCCAAGCAGGCTGGCTGCACACAAACAGCTTCCAGGAACGTGCCAGCTCCAGAAGAATGTTCTGAAGTCCATGGAAGGGCTCTGCTTGGCACAGGCCAGCATTGTGCCAGCCAGCATCTCAGTTTACCGAGAGTAAGTAATCACATTCCTTTGCCTGGGCACTGGTTAACTTACTACCACAAATGCTGCCCAAATCCTCACACCAGGGGGTGTCCAAATACACTTGATACGCCAGAAGGATGAGATGCTATCCAGAGGGATCCCCTTATTTCGCTCTGGTGAGGCTTCTCCTAAAATATTGTGTCCAGCTCCGGAATCCTGCTCCTTTCTTGAAGCACAAGAAAGATGGACCTGTTGCAGCAACTGCAGAGGAGGCCAACAGGAACGATGAGAGGACTGAAACATCTCTCCTCTGAAGAAAGGCTGAGAAGAGTTGGAATTTTTCAGCCTGGAGAAGTCTCCAAGGACACTTATTGCAGCCTTTTAACAATGAAGGGGTCTTGTAAGAAAGATGGAGAGAGAATTTTTACCAAGGCTGTTAGAGACAGAACAAGGGGCAACAGACAACCAAGAACTAAGAAGCAGGTCCCTGAAAAAAAAGAAAAGGCAAAAAAAGAAGTCATCCAGATAGACACTCAAAATCATTGCAGCAAAACAAGAGAGTAATACAGGAATCAATAGTATTTATATTACTATGACTTACCATATTTCATTAACTTGCAAGAATTTAGTAGCATTGAAGTGGAACATTTTCATATGAAACTTTTATAGTCTTCCTACAATGATGACTGAAAATTATTGAAGGCTATTTTAAAATAAGCATCATAATACAGGAATCAACCACTGAGCAAAAAATGATGAGTTCTACAAGTGTCTCTCTTGCTCTAAATTGGTTTTAGATTTAGGTGAAATGCAAATCAGGATGGATATTCCAAGCATTGTTTTGAGGGTCACCGAAGTGATTTACACGAAGATTACGTGTAAGACAACTCACATTATGCAAAATTTAGCTATTGTGCAAACAAGATAACTGAGGTTCACAAGAAAACTACCAGAAAAATCATTCAAAACACCTGTGTGGCACTGTGCTATTTAAAACCTTACATATTTACCTCAATTTACTCTTTGAGTTCTTGCTGTGAGTTTGTCATTGTCCCAGCTGCCTACCTGTGTGACTCACACACAGTGAAAGGCCAAGTAGGTCCAAATTTACTTTTGAGATTGTAATATGTTTTAATAGCAGACGTTCAACTTATGTTGCTTAGTCTGACATGCCTTACAATTTTCACAATTTTTGTGAAAGAACATTTACTTTTTCTTTTTTGATATTTACTGCTGAATATGCATCTTCTAAGACCAACAACTGTACCCCACAGAATATGCAGAATGATGTACAGTGTCTAGGCCACCTTTCGAAGGAGAAAAGTATAGTGTGATACAAAGAGAGATTTCCACAGTCCACCACTCAATGATTATGGAGAACACAGGTGGAACCTGTGAAGTCTTTAAGGTAGCCATTGGCAACTTAAACCAACAGGAAAGACACTTGCTGAATGTTCCTGAGAAAAAGTATGTTTAAGAACTACAATCATTTGCTTGTTCCTGAGGATGCAGGTCTGCCAATAGTGATGCTAACACCTTATCAGGATATGAAAACATAGTATGCACAAAATGCCATCCACTTTCAAATAACCAGAGTGCTCTAATACCTGTATTTTTCTACAGCACAGCAGATGTTATCAGGTAGAAATGCCTTTTACCCAGGAACTACACCACAGGTGCTCTGTGAGGCCTCATGCTTTCTAGGCCCTCCAGTGTGTCTTGGGATGAGGGATTTATTTGGAAAATTTCTAACAATCAGACAAGCTGTAAGAGACTTGTGCCATTCACTTTTCCATGCATCCAACCCCTGGATGACCCTATACTAGGCTGTGTTCCACCTACCTTCTGCCTAGAGACCCTCCTGGCAAAGACAAGAGTGTTCCTGTTATTGACTTACATAAGGAATGAGCACTTGGCAAAAGCCAGCAGTGCTCTTACCAGTAGTGCTTAGCCCAAAGGATTTTCAGCTTCACATGGTCAGTCCCACAGGTAAGCAGGCCTTTAGAGAGCAGGAAGGAATCCTTTGGAAGAGCTGTACAGCTGGAACACTCTTCCAAATGCCCAGTATATTTCACAATTGCATGGAGCTTGCACCCCAGCTGGTCTGTGATGAATCACAGGTCTGCTTGGTGTGTTGTTTGCAACTCTGTATTTGCTGTGCCATCCTGTGCAACCCTAATCTAGGAAGACAGGCACAGCCCTGCTGGTTTGAAGACAGACCAGACCATGATCTTTTGCCAAGGCCCTGTTTGTGTAGTGGGACTTGCCTAAGATCCATCCGGCCTACCAATGTTGTAGCTACCCACACAGTGAACTGACAATTCAGCAAATCTCTCACTCAGGCTGTCCTTGGCTGAACAGGGATCACAGGGGTTCTGCCTTCCAGGCTTTCCTCTGCAGTTCAAATAAGTAATAATAAACCCACCTTCCCTATATTTGTACTATTTGCACTTTCTTTCCACTGTCTGGCAGGATGTTGGTACTTGGCATATTTGCCTAGTAAATTTTCTGATCTCCTTTTTCAGTTGCTTAACCTGTTTAGACAGAAACCACAGTAACCATAAAACTCATTAGGAAGGAAAAAGCATTTAATCCAGTATTTCACACTCCAACAGACAAAAGCAATACTGACACCACTTCCCCATTTTACATGCTCACTTTTTCTGCAAGCTATTTTAACCAGTTTTGCAATAGCCTGGACAATGTCTGTCATGAAGTATTAGGCCTGTACTCCTCTACCTTAACAGGCCACTGTCAGTTGGAAAATCTCCAACATGAATCAGAAAAAAAAGGATTACAATAGCCACTATCTCTCTTATAAACTTGGAGGACAAAGACAGTAAATATTACATACACCAAGATGATATTCAAATCAAGGGCTGTGCTAAACAGTGAACAAGACTCTAAATAAAAGCCTTCCATACTCTTAATTTTTTCCACTGAGAACATGGAGCGTCCAATCTGATTATGTGCTATCATCAAATTACTGAATATCAATGTTAATCAAACAAATATTTATATTGATACCAAAACCAGGCAGGATCAGGATCACAATTTTGGCAGGATCCAGACAGCTTTAACTTCGTTCAGATCAGGTCTCACTCCGTTCTAGTGGTATGCCAAGTAAGTTAAAAAACTGCTCCTGTATCAGCTGCTGTATTTTCAAGAGAACTTGTCTGGCAGCTGAGCTGAGGAAAGCCACTGACTTCCAGGCTATAACTTAAGAATGTAGAACACAGCAGGTCTTTAATGTGTTTTTTTTTTCAACCTACAGACCACTTACAAGTGCCAAATTGCAACTGATGCAACAGTAGCCTTTCAGAGCAATGCAGTGTCTTAACCCTATAAAATAGCGGAGTTTATATTTTAAGCTTGCATTTCAAAACCTTGAAGATATTTGTTTATCATTAGTTACTGCTACTGTTTTACAGTGTAACTGCCGCACACTGAACTTAGCAGTGCTTTATGCATACAACCTATCTATTCAAGAGCCAAAAGTTTTGTAAAAGCTAAAATAACTGTGCCCTGAGCCTATGAGCAGACGCAATTTGCCCAAGCGTGGGGCCATTCTGGCAATTCTAGCACCAAAAGCCCAGCTTTTAGCACCGTCTAGTTGCATCTTAGACGTTCACCAGATAAAGCATCTGGACAACCAGCGACAGAAACAGTGCCGTGACACCTTCCCGTGCAATCACGGCGCTACCGATGGGCTCGCTGCACCACACCCTCCCTGGCCCCTGTGTGAGCCCCCAGGCGCGACGGCTCCATCCCACCCTTCCCGTCCGCGGCAATTTACCTAAATCCCATTCTCACAGTGCAAGAAATTAAGACGCCCCAGCGCTGCCCTCACGGCGCCCTCACCTCCCCCCGCCCCCGCGCGGGGAATACGCCACCCCCACCGCACGCGGCGCG
>VZRV01009905.1:5163184-5222041 GCA_013398115.1 Falcunculus frontatus
GGGCCGGGCCGGGCCGGCGGCGCATGCTGGGTCCCCCCGTGGTGGGCGGCGGCGCGGCCCCGGCTCTGGGCGCTGCGGGGAGCCCGGGCTGGCGGGGCGCCGCTGGGGCTGGGATGTTCCTCCCAGGCCTCTGTGCAGGGCGATGAGCCCGCCCCGTGAAGGCGCTGAGGTCTGTGCGAGCCGCTTGTCCCGGCGCTGCTCGTCTGTCCTGCGCCGTGGGGCGGCTCTGCCTCTCCTCTTCCGAGCGCGAAGTTAACAGGTAGCTGACAATTAGCCATGCTGGCAATCCCCGGCTTTTAAATCGCCAGGAAATTCGCGATTTCGTTATTCCGACTCATATCGGACAGATTGCGATTTCATTATCCGGAGGGGGACTCTTCGTCAGGGACGGTGGTGATAAGACGAGGAGTAATGGGTACAGATTGAAAGAGGAGAAATTTAGGTTCGATATGAGGAAGAAATTCTTTACTGTGAGGGTAGTGAGACACTGGAACAGGTTTCCCAGAGAGGTTGTGTGTACCCCGATCCTGGCAGTGTTCAAGACCTTAAGCAATGGTCTAGTGGGAGGTGTCTCTGCCCGTGGCTGGGGAGTTGAGACTATGAAATCTTTAAGGTCCCGTCCAACTCTTAGCATTCTAAGGTTCTATGACTGAGCACTCTTTTCCTTACTCCTTTGTTCAGGGAATCTGTGCATTCTTGGTGTTGCAAACTGATTTTTAATTTTTTTTCACAGAAGGAAGGCCGAGCGTCATCATCTTCTTGGTGTTTCTTGTCTGTCTTTGAATTTCACTGACGTGTGTCTCCTTCTTTCCAAAATTAGCTGAAACAAAGCTGCTCAAGCTTATTGAGTATAGTGCCTGTATGTAGGAGGCAGACATTTGAAGGTGTTTCTTTTTTGGTTTTAAGTTTCTTTCATGTGGATTTTGGTAAATTATGTGTCTTTTGTATTTCCTACATGAACACTGCTGTATTTTAAGTATTAGAGGGCTTTTAGAGAGACTGGATTATGGATGACCTTCTGAATTCATGTCCTGCAAATTCTTGCTTGCTGGACAGGCACTAAAACTTTCAGAAGTGCATTTAAATCAGTTACCCTATTTGTGTAACTAACTGTATGATCTGTAGGATAAGGATGAAGAGAGTTGTTTTAAAGGATATGGCATCTGCAATAAGGAGATGGCGATACAGAATCTTCCTGTGGAGCTCTTTTCTTTTTTTCTGTTGTAAACTGGAATAGAATTACTATGCCTCTTTCCCTGCTTTTAGCTAGAACACGATTATGGTTTCTTTGTAACATGTGGCAAAGCCTAGTACTGATTTCCTCTGCCACCTTCAAAGGATGAAGTAACACCTGTGATGTTGCAGTGTTACCTGTGGCTGGCAGCAGTGGCTCAGCGTCTTATGGGCCAGGCTCTCATCAGTATTTCCCGTGCTTGCTGCTCTTCTCATTATAGGAGTTCTCAGGATCAAAGGTACACAGTGATGGAAGTATCTCCTGCTGTGTGGAAGCTGAACACTAATCCAGTGCCCGACTTGAATCGTTTTCCAGGTTCTATTGTGTATCTTGAATTTGTATATAGATCATGAACTAGGCTTTTCAAAGCCTTTGCCTTCAAAGTGCACGTAGTTGGGGATTTCCATTTTTGCCCTTGGAATGCAGACCTGTGTGAAGTGGAATAAATTTACTTTGCAACAAGGGAGTAATCTTATGCATGTTGATTGTTAAAGAGATGAAGAGTTCTGATCAAACCCAGCTTGTTGCATTGCATGATTTGGGAAGTGAGGTTTGACCAGGGCAGGGAGGTGAATATACTCGATGTGAGGTTAGCCTGGATCATGACCACTATATCCTTAGCATCCTTAGCATCCTGATGATGGGAAAGGAGGAATCACATATAGGAACTACTACAGAAAAGATTGAGGGGTCTGATTTTATTGAAAGTCTTTTGAATGCCCTAGCAACAGATGATGAGTCCTGAGTTCTGGGTTTCTGAAAACTGAGCTTATCCAGTAAGGGAACACTGTGCTCCTCAAAAGGAAAGTTTCAGGCAGAATCCCCAAGTCACCGGTGTCTGGATGCAGCTATTTTGTACAGGATCTGCTTTGTTTAAGAAAATATTGCTAGGCCATATTTCTGATAAATGCTGAGTATTCAGTGAAGTTACTGTAAGAATTAATTTCAGAGTAGCTGTCATCCTGAACAAGACCTGCCAGCCAGCATCATGTACGTCAAGTCTTAAAATAAGTACCTTCTTGATCATGTTTTTTGACTTGTGTAGTAATGTGTTGAAATTTGTGGAATTTTTTTAAAATTATTTTTGGGTAAAAGGGTGCTATCCATATTTTACCAGAGGGCAAGTTTTAGCCACAGCTGTTGGTTTGTTCACCAGCTTTGCAAGTCGCTTTAAGAAACAAAGACACTTCAGTTTGGGGGCAGCTGTTTTATTTTCATGGGCTGTCTTATGCGAGTATTTATTAGCTACTTCTGCCACTTCAGGTGTCACAGTTAGACTCATTCTGTTCTCTTTAAATTGTAAATCTTTAATGCAAAGGGAAGTTTCTTGCTCTTAATGAAAAGAAAAAGTTCTGCTTGCTTCTCCCATACTTGGTTGGGTCGCTGAAACAGATCTTTCAGTGCCAACAGTAAAGGGGTGTCAGAGGCAGCTATGACAGCCCTAGGTGTTGGTGAAGCTGGAAGCTTCAGAAGGTAAGTCTGCAGTCTTAAAGACCAATATGTAGGTGTGGTTAACTTTTTTTTTTAATGCACGCCCTCTTTAAGCCACTTGGGGAAAGGTGGAGTATCGCTGTTACAGTGCTATTGTCCTGCCTCCATCTCCAGGGAGGAGGAAGTGGGTGTGTATAATGCCCATGATAATGTCTCGATGTCCGGGAAGTTTGACGTTGTCAGGCTGTGCAGCCACTCGCAGGGAAAGATACAAAATTTTTTCAGTGAGGGATGGTGGATCTAATAGTTACATTTTCCACCCCTGCAGGATGTTTTTGCAGGTGATACCTTGTTCTTGGTTTTCTAAAAAACGGGTGCCACTGTAGCTGCTGTGGTCTTTGTCTCTCTCGGGGGCGGGTAGTGAGCAGAGTGAGCGGGGACAAGGGTCACAGCCTGGTGGATAGTTTGAGGTGCATGAGCAGAACTGGCTGGCTAGTTTCGCTCACATTCCTTTGTGTCAGGAAAAATCATATCTGAAGCAATTTGCCAGGAATGCAATGGCCGGGAATTCAGGCACAGGCCAACCAGGAACACCCTGCGGTGAAACACAGCCCTCAGAACTGCTGGGCACCCAATTGAGGCAGAAGTTTTGCCTTCTGAAGCCCCCTGAAATCCAGCTGTTTCACCAGGGCTGTCCTGCAGGTATGTGACAGCAGCATAGATTCACTGGAGGGTGAGCAAGTGCTGCAACACAGGAGGCATTGTCCGCTTGCAAATAGTGCTTTTAGCTGCTTCAAAGATCGGGTGAAACACCAGTACTTGTTAAAGAAACCTAATCCAGCTGACTACTGTTGTGTGATAAATGATCTCCTGTGATCTCTCCCCTCATCAGAAGCTTTAGTATTTTTGTGGTATGTAAAGTTGACCTCTAATTAAAATCAACGTGTTTGCTTCAGGAGCCCATACTCTTTCCTGAGAGCATATAGGCTTGTTTTTGTATACTTTTTCCTAAAATAAAAAGAGCTATTGCAATTTAATGGCATAATTTTTGGTCATAATCTCATGGTGAGATTGCGCTGCTGTTGGTCTGAGAAAAGTGGGATTTGTTTTATTCACTTTTTCATACCTGTATAGCACATATTTATCGTTCTTAACTTTCAAGTTCCTGATGAAATCAGAATATTTTCAGAATACTGCTGCAGTAACTCCTCTCAGCTTAGACAAAAGCCAGTTAAATAGAAAATAATTTTGAACAAGAAACCCTAATTATTTTTTCCTTTTAATTTTTTTTTTCCATCCTGCTCCTGGGACTCCTACTGGTTGAAAGGGACTTACCCTTCATTGTTTTACAGTTTTCATTGGGGATGAGATATTTTAATTACTTGTTCTGTAATTGAAATTCCTTTAGAGTCCTTCAGGAAGGTCTGGTTTCCTTGAAAGATAGCAGGTTTTTTAAAAAAAAAGTTTAAAGGAACATGTGAAAGGTCAGATATTAAAGAAACCCATCTCAAATTCCAAACCGACAAAGAATGAACCAGTAGAAATGTCCTGGCTTCAGCTTTCATGTGCTAATTTTGCTTCAGTAATTTAACAAATCTGCTTTCTCCTTGAAAGGCTTGTTCTGGACCAGTGGTCTTAAATCAAAGGCCTCCCCAAAAGTTCTTTGAAAGAAGCTTTCACTCCTTTTTTTTTTTTTTTTTTTTTTTTTTTAAATGAGTACCTGGCATTTGCCGGGTGCATAGGAGTGGGTTTTCATGGGACTCCTGCAGTCAGTTACTTGATTTTACACTCATTGCAGCTGATCCAGAGCAGAGTGATCCATGTTCCTGTGAGTGGAAACACTCCTCAATGAATAGCAGACCTGAAACATCGCTGTAACTGAAAGCAGGAGTGGCAGAGGTGGATGGAGCTGTCAGGAAAGAAGCACAGTTTTGAAGTGCTGCCTCTAAACCACTTCAATAGTAGTGAAATTGTAACATTTGTGTTTATGGCAAGTGTGTCTGTTAGACCTTAAGACAGGCAGCACATAGCTATGGTGGTGTTACGGGTCATGTTGAGTAGGGGTGCAAGGGAAGCATTGGCGACAGATAACACCTGCTCTTTTGGTATAAGACACTAATTTTCCCAACCTCAAGTTGGCTACACTTAAAGGACAGCTGTTCTGCTGCATGATGAAGGGGTTCTGTTTGAAGTCAGGTATCATCTGTGTGCCCTTCTTGCCCAGCAAAACATATCTCACCACCCACATTTCAACAAGATGTCCAACAAACCTTGGTGGTAACTGTTGCGTAGATCTGTGAGTTTTAATTCTTCTTGTGTCCGTTTTGTTAGTTCACCCTGAAATGTGAAATACCTGTTGATACTTTACTGAAATATTAGTATTGTTAGCTGGTGGAGTGTGGACAAAATTGAAATGGTCAAATATCTGAGTCCAAGCTCTTTGCAAACTGAGATGGCTGTCACTGTGTGTGGAGCAGAAACTGACTTGTGTGGGTACTTTTCTTAACCACAGGAGATATCTAATCCGTCTTTAATCTGGTACTGTCACTTTAATGTTGAATGGGACACGATCTAATCTGTATCATATTCTTGCTTTTCCAGAATCTGTTACAAAAGAAGTTGACGATGATGGTGATGATGATGACGATGAAGAAGATGACGAAGATGACGATGATTCTGTAGTTAAAGAAGAAAATGGTGTATTAGTCTTGAATGATGCAAACTTTGACACCTTTACTGCAGACAAGGACACCGTGCTGCTGGAGTTCTACGCACCATGGTGGGTTCACAGCAGCACCTCCTTGGGTGCAGTATCAGAGGGCTTCTCTGCCATCAATGCTCCTAAAAAGTGAACTTGGGCTGCCGTTTTAAAGATCACATAGCAGTAACTTTCCTGCAGGAGGTGCCCTGGACTCTGCTATAGTCCAGGGAAACAGATGGTTCTGGTGGTATGGGGGAACCGTTTTTCCCACCCCTGTACCATGCAATAACCGATAGCCTGCTCCTTTTCCACAGATGTGGGTCATACTGAGGGATCCCATGCCAAGGGAAGCACAAGCCTGATTCTATCCCTGCTTTATGCTTGTCAGGGAACAGAAATGGTCCCAGTGAGGCCCAGAAAAGTCATGCAGTGTGGTCTTGCAGCCTGCTATCGTCCTGTGCCGGTGCTGGACCACTGAGAACTTGTGCACTTGCTCATTTAGATGGAGTAATGAAGGCTTCCCTAGTAGGGGAGTTGCTAGAAGGTTTTCCTTTCCAAATTTACATTTCTGTCCTTGCCAGAAGGGTGTGGTGTGATTAAGGGACATAGCTTGTTTGTATTGCCAATTTAAGCAGTGCTTCATACATCTACCTAATGATGGCAGTTCTGCTGGCATCCCAGGGTACATAGCACCACTAGTCTGCTCCAGGGAGCTACAGTGGACTTACCTGTGTATAACCACGACAAAGGATTTAGGCCAGAATGTGTCTTCTCTTGCATTCTTACTACAAAAACATTAGGGGTGGTTACTGGGGGAAAACGAGTAGAAGATATTTTCAGTAGAGTTGCTGAGTTAGTGGTGCAGTCAGAACCTCTATTGCTTTGTGGCGATACAAAAATGACTCAGTCATTGGTCCTTCTCCAGTCTTTGAATAGAGGGGCAGTATGCTCTTCCTTGAGGTGGAGTTGCATTTTAGCTTGTGCCGTTCTTGTCACAGAGAATCCCATCCCTGCTTGGCTGTAGGCACTAATTCTGCAGCTGTAGTTTGCCTGGATGAAAACTAAACAAAAGGTTTAATTTATCTGAGCAGAAGGATGTGTGCCATCATAGACTAAACACCTCTCCTATTTTTCTACTCCCCCTCCTGCCAGCTGAGAGGCTAAGGAGCACAGGATATCTGCCACACATTTCTTTCTGCTTTCACACATTTTCCTGGTTTCATCTTTAGCTTGTCAGGCTATATTTAGCATTTCTTATGCTGGTATCCTCTATCATGCCTGCTTTTGCAGCAGGAGCCTCTCTTCTTCCCAGCGAGTTCTGGTGTGGCCAGAGAGGGAGCAGATGCTGTGTTACTGTGGTGGGTGGGAGATTTCATTAGGCCAACTTAACTACTGGTTCATTTTCTCTTTAGTTCAATTTTGGGTGCTAGGGAGGGAAGATGAACCTCAATTAGGGAGAAGCTGAAGTTGAATTGAGACCATATTTGTGGGGGAAGGAAGGAAGGAGGAGCATAATACAAGGTTTACAATTTTGTTGTAAAAGCAGTTGAATTTTTTTACAATGGTTTTATAAAACATATGGCAATACATTCTATGTTGAAGGAAAATTCAAAAAAAAAAGGTTTTGGTTTGAACAAACAGTACATTAGCTACAGTTGCTCTCTATCTCTCCTTGATCTGAACATGTAGCAAGACAAACATTGCCGCGTTGATGATGTGAACATCTGTCAGAAGGCATCCCGGAGATGCAGAGCAGCAGAATACCTCTGCATGTCTGTCATGCATTTACGTATGTACTTGTGTCTTCCTCTGACAGGTGCGGGCACTGCAAGCAGTTTGCTCCCGAGTATGAAAAGATAGCCAAAACTCTGAAGGAAAATGACCCTCCTATTCCTGTAGCCAAAATAGATGCTACTGCAGCCACTTCACTGTCAAGTCGTTTTGATGTCAGTGGCTACCCAACCATCAAAATCTTGAAAAAAGGCCAAGCTGTTGACTATGATGGATCTCGGACGGAAGATGGTAAGTACCGGTCCTTTGCAGTTCTCCCTAAGAAAGCAAAGTAGCATATGATCTTGTTTCTTAATATGTGGCTATTTTGAAGGACTTTAAACTCAAGTTGGTTTATCTTAAGCAGAGTAATATTATGAATGCTGAAATTTTCCCTGTTTTCTCAACAGGCTGCATGCTAGAGGACAATTTTGCAGTAGTGGGTAGTGCTGTTACTGACAGAAGGTTTCTAGAAATACGACTTAACTAGAAGAGGAGGCAGTCTCATGTTTGCTGAAGGATCAGCCAATACACATTTGATCTGTATATTGACTGTATAGAAACCCACTTGCATTTTGCTTAATTAATATGCCCAACTCCAGTCAGAAGGGGAAAAACTACCTTTTCTGTCTGTTTTGAGATGGAATTCAGTGCTTCAAAGTACAGATCTGTGCTCTGCTTGAGATGCTCTATGGGATGAAGAGAAGACCTTCTTGGCAGTGCCAACAAGGAAATAAAGCATAAAGGAGCTTTATTAATAAAGTGTTCTCATGTAAGCTTGATGTGTAAGCATTGGTCCAAGACCATGCTTGCCACTCTGATTTCAAATTCTTGATACCATCTCTTGCACTTGACATGCTACTGGTATGATAAAATGCATGCTTGCTAATTGGGTTATTGAACTGTATTTCAGCTATTGTGGCCAAAGTCAAGGAGGTTTCTGACCCCAGCTGGACCCCTCCACCCGAAGCTACTCTGGTATTGACCCAGGATAATTTTGACGAAGTTGTGAATGGTGCTGACATAATCCTGGTGGAGTTCTACGCTCCATGGTAAGCAAGAAGGCAGTCACCTGTATTTGTCTAGCACAGATGGCCTGAACACACTTGGTGAACCTGTATTCTGTTGTTATGCCCCTTTACACACCTTTGCTTCATGCAGGTGTGCATAGCTCTGGTGTACCTCAGTTACAATCTGCACCTAGGATCACATTGCAAATCGCTTGCAGACTAGACTGGATCTATGTCTCAGCGAGGGGTGGTATCCAAATATTCACTGGAGGTTCACAATATTTATTAATATGGGAACACACTGAGATACTGAAAACCAAAGAGAACTGGTCCTTAGTTTAAAAATGGCCTCTAAAAATGAAGCTCACTATAACAGTGTGAGGCTAGGCACAGAGGCCAGCTTCAGGTTGGAGAGACACGTTTTCCTAGGCTGAAGTGTCCTCTGTAGATTCAGTGATCCCATTTTTACTTTCTGCATTCTGGAAGACTTAGCTCTTCCACTTCAGAGGTAGAAGGTACTTGGCAGGCTTAATGGCTTGTAAAAAATGCCCTCTGCTCTCCCTGCCTAGGTGTGGACACTGCAAGAGGCTTGCTCCAGAATACGAGAAGGCTGCCCAGGAGCTCAGCAAGCGCACGCCTCCCATCCCCCTGGCTAAAGTCGACGCCACAGCTGAAACTGATCTTGCAAAGAAGTTTGATGTTACTGGCTACCCAACTCTCAAAATCTTCCGCAAAGGCAAACCTTATGACTACAGTGGTCCACGGGAAAAATACGGTACTGCAACTTAGGCTTTTTCGTATTTTCTGGGGGCTTGACCGCAAATATTTTGCAGACTTGTTAATGTCAGGGCAGTTGGGAAACTTGAAAAATTCTGCTCTCATACCTACAGAGGCCAGCAGTTTAAATGGTGGTACTATCAGCTCCTTTCAATATAAAGTAAGTTAAATACACATGGTGAAGCAGTGGTAGTATGAGTAAATGGGCAGGTTTTAATTGTACTGGAATGCACCATGGGGGCTAGAAAAATACTCATTATGAAGTTTTAGTAAGAGGAAGGACTTAAGACTATTCAAGTAGCACTTTGACTCATAGCAGGTTCAGGAGATAGTAAAGGGTCTCGAATTTCAGAAGGGAGGGTTGCTTGCAAGATCGGCTAATATCCACGGATTATGTGCTTGGCCACCTCTTCTGAAACCAACCTGAATGGGAATATTCAGAACTGCAGCTTTAAAAACTTGGACTGAGGTCTTGCCGATTTGGTCTTTAAGTTATTGTGGGAGGGCTGCACAGGAGGAAAGGTGTGCATGGGAAATGTGGTATTAAGCAGTGTTGTAGATGGAATGCCTGAACCTTTCAGTTCAATAAATGTTCTAAGCAACTTTTTGGGGACGGGTTTGTCTCACAGGTATTGTCGACTACATGATTGAACAGGCTGGTCCTCCATCCAAACAGATTCAGGCTACCAAGCAGGTACAAGAATTTCTGAGGGATGGGGATGATGTCATCATCATTGGTGTCTTTAGTGGAGAGAATGACAAAACCTATCAGCTCTATCAGGAAGCAGGTAAAGAATGTTTTAAAATATTAAATATATGTTTTGTTGGGATTCTGCCTAGGACTTTGGGCATGGAGAGATCATTTATTTCTGCTCCTAGTTCAGTAGGGGAGGTTGGAGAGGAGTAAGAAGAAGTAGAAGGAAGGGTGATCTTCTGCTTGTATTCAAAAAATAAGCTCACACCAGATTTTGAGGCTGTAACTGAAGTGTCAGCCAGTTTCTGAATATACCTCTACTTGTAATTGTGTAATTGTGTCCCTAAAAACATGTGGACTAAAGAGGAGGGAAAATTCCTTCCTGAGGAACAAACCACAATTTCTTGGCTTAAAGCCTAGATATGTTTGCTGTCTGTTACTCTTGTTTCATGTTTGGCAGTCCAGAGTCAGTCTTCACCAAACTCATTTGGGGTGAGAGGCCTGGAGAAAGAACCATCATCCACTTCTGGGTCAGTTTAGCTAGACCATTCCCGGCAACCTGTCTGTGTCTGATTCTGGGGCTGCTGTCGTGGTTGGATTAGGAGCTGATTTGTTTGCTTCAGCATGGCAAGATACAGAACTGTCTCCCAGGCTGCCCCAAAGCAGATAGTTTGGCTAGCTGACCTATGTGGGGGGAAGCCAAGAGGTAGGAGATTGATAAAAGAATAACTGTTTCGCTGTATACGTTTTGGAAGCTGTTCAAGGTGTTTGAGTGTATAGAATAACTCGTCAAGTGGATGGGTTGTTGAACAGCATTAAAATAGTGCTACTGGAATTGTATGTAGATTCACATGCTTCTCACCCCTGGATGAGCGCTGTTGTCCAAGACTGGGTTGTTCTGTGCCACTTTGAGAACAGGAAGAGAGTTTCTTTGTAGTTATAGTCTCAAGATCTCAGTTGCAGGCTGTCAGTTCATTTCTAATGACTTTTCCTTCACCCTAACCTAAATTTTTCAGCTAACGGTTTGAGAGAAGATTATAAGTTCCATCATACCTTCAGCAATGAGATTGCAAAACTATTGAAAGCATCTCCAGGAAAACTGGTTGTCATGCAGCCAGAAAAATTTCAGTCGAAGCACGAGCCCAAGATGCACGTTCTGAATCTTAAAGTGAGTAGCTGGTCCTGAGCTAAAAAGTTTGTGTGTGGGATTAGAGGTTCTCTTTCTCTGTATTTATGATCAGTTGGCATCTTCCTGTTGGAAGTGCTCCCACTAGATACTTGAGTCAATCTGTTTGTCCACTGAAACTGTATTGCTTTGTTCAAGAGAACTTTATAAAATTAGTCCAGATGTTACACTTTGAAATAATAATTTGTCCTTACAATATTCAGTACTCAAAGGTTTGAAGAATGTGGTGACAGCCTTGTTTTTATAACATGCCCTTCCCTCTTTTGCATTCATGTGTGTACTGATATTGGTTTTTCAGTAATGTGTAACAGAAATGCCGCTTAAATCTGTTTGTTTGAACTTTTTCCACAATATCTTTAAGCAGGACTCTACAGATGGATCTGAGATTAAAGAGCACGTGCTAAAACATGCTTTGCCTCTAGTTGGTCATCGCAAGCCTTCCAACGATGCCAAGAGATACTCCAAGCGTCCTCTAGTGGTTGTCTACTATTCTGTGGACTTCAGTTTCGACTACCGTGTTGGTAAGTTTACTGCTATTACCCTTCCTCCACTTTGAGAGGAAGCAGGCACTAAATAACTAGAAATTACCAATCCTGTCCTGTTCTGCTTTTTCAGCTACCCAGTACTGGAGAGGCAAAGTCCTGGAAGTGGCTAAAGACTTCCCTGAATATGTGTTTGCTGTTTCTGATGAAGAAGATTATTCTTCCGAAATAAAAGACTTAGGCCTGCTCGAGAGTGGGGAGGATGTCAACGCTGCCATTCTGGATGAAGGTGGCAAGAAGTATGCCATGGAGCCAGAAGAGTTTGACTCTGATGTACTCAGGCAGTTTGTGCTGGCGTTCAAAAAAGGTACAGTTTCTAAAATAGGGTTCTCTAAGCTATTTTGCTTACCCTTCCAAGAGTTCTTTCCAGAGACAATGGCTCCGGTACACTGAGTGTGTTTTACAAGCCTAAAATGTTCCTGTGGCTTTAAAGTGTGAGCTGATCATTCGTATTTGGGACTACGGTAATAAATCACTGGTTAGTACTTTGTGGATGGACAGCCATAAAAAGAGGAAAAGGGTTCTAAGGAATTGCAAAACAAACCGTTGCCCATATTTCACGAGGTTATTGGGCCAAAAGGTCACCAGTTAACTAGCCTGTGTTTCATGCTGAGGCAAGTTCATTTGCTGGTGCAGTGATTTTTCCCTGGCAGGAGGATGTACTTCTGCCCTTTCTTAGTGGAGATTGTAAGGGCTGCTCTTACCACATTCTAACAGTGTTGTGTGTTTTGCTTCCTTCTAGGAAAACTGAAGCCAATTGTGAAGTCCCAGCCGGTGCCAAAAAATAACAAAGGGCATGTGAAAGTGGTAGTGGGTAAAACTTTTGATACCATAGTGATGGATCCAAAGAATGATGTTCTCATAGAGTTCTATGCCCCGTGGTGTGGACACTGCAAGAAACTAGAACCAGTGTATAATGAGCTAGGCAAAAAATACAAGAATGAGAAAAATCTGATTATAGCCAAGATGGATGCTACTGCCAACGATGTGACGAATGACCACTACAAAGTGGAGGGATTCCCCACCATCTACTTTGCTCCGAAGGACAAGAAGAACAACCCTATTAAATTTGAAGGCGGGGACAGAGATTTAGAGCATTTGAGCAAATTTATAGAGGAGCATGCAACAAAACTCTCCAGAACAAAAGAAGAGCTTTAGATAAGATGAGGGTGGTGAAGAAAAAGTGTTTGTACAATGTAGTTAAAATCAAGTTACTGACAAAACTTTGTGAGAGAAGAATTAAGCAGTTTTGAGCAAAGAGATTCTTGAGCAGTAAAGCAATTGCAGTATCTTTTTTTTTTTTTTATATGGCAGATGAGTTTTTTTCTGGACACTGAACTTAATACTCTAATATGAATGTCTTATGTTAGTTACGGTTTTGATCTTTGGAGAAAAATACATCCTTTATTTTTTGTGACTATCTTGAGCTTTATTTTTTGACTCCAATGCAGCCGTTTTTAAGTTAAAAGATACTACCAAAAAGAGAGAAGCAGATCCCTCAGATAAGCAGATTTCTCTTATTTGTTGTTATGGGGGGAGCAGTCTTTTCAGCTAGTCTTTTCTGTTATGTTTCTGTGTACCTATTTGTGTGACTCTATCACTGTATTCATAGATGAGGATAAGAATGGAGGTTTTCTAAAGTGTGGATTAATTATTTGGTCCTACTGAGATAAGACACAGGTACTTGCTAACTAAATAGACCTGTTTTAGCTTTGTGCCTCTCTGTAGAGAGGGTGATGCTAAAATAGCGAGTTTTTCTAATGTATCTCTCTTTACTAGTTCATACTGACCCATTTACATCTTAGTCTTCCTAAATATGTGTTGGAGTAGTTGGAGTATAGCAGAAAAAGAGCATCTAGTGGGTAGAAATGCTGGGATTCTGCTATCAAATCTATGTGTTACTGTCTCCTTTCCTTTTGCAGAGGGGAAAGTTTGATAGTGATTCTTCTTCGGACAAGCAGACTGAGATCTTCTAATGGCCTTTATTCCTCTAGCAGGTACTGCAGGTACAAAGGATATTCACATCTTCTCTGTGCTCCCCTTGGGAGTATATGCATTTAAAAGTGGGTTTTTATTTTGAATGGCCCAGATTAGATGTGTCCGTAGATTTATAGGCCATGTTGAGGTTGCAGACTTACATGCTCTAGAAGCACTGTCTGCCTCTTCTCAGTGCTGCGGTGTGTACGACTTGAGTGACCCTGAGGCAGTTTTGATTCACATTTCATTTTACAGGTAGTGCTTCTAGCAGCACTGTTTTCTGTCTTGCAAAATATCACCGGTCTTCCTTCAGTAATTGCTTGTTGCATTAGTTTTTAGCTTTTTGGAGGGTGTGCAAATCTAAAACCACTACCCAATCTTTGTTTTTTCTTCTGGGGAGATGCAGTCTTCTGTGTAGCAAGGATAAACCCATGTCCAGGAGGTGGCTGTTCAGGTAGAGTCTGAGGACCCAAAAGGGACTGCAAGGGGGTATGTAGTCCTTACACTTTCCTACTGCACTTGGCATCCCTGTTGAAGGGATGTGTTTCCCTTCCGCCTTCACGGGGGACTGTCCCCCACTGTTAGCAACCCACACAGCAAAGCATAACTATCAGATTATTCTTGCAGGGGTATATGGGACTGCAGGAAGGGTTTCCCTTAATTAATGATTTAGCCAAAGCTAGTGAACAAAGCTCACCAACAGATTATGAATGAGAGGGACAGTATCAAATCTCCTGGGAGTGCTGGGGTGTGCCTGAATGCTATTCAGCTCCTGTTGTTTATCAGCAAAGGCTGGGAAATGCTAAGCAACTAAGTGTTAAAGCAGTGTCATCATTTACCTCAGGCCCTGGCATTGTCCATCTCCTTTTTTCACATTAGAGGGCTTTTTTTTTTCTACTGTCCTTGATTGTAGAAATACCTGTTAAGTTTAAGTAGTATTTCACTTCCAAGACTCTTTCCAGGTAAAGTGCATTATGTTCCCATCTACTGCCATTTCTGTTTGCAGCTGTTCTGTAGAACGTTCAAAAGCTATAATCTGTTCTAAATGCAGGCAACAGGAGCGAGATCAGACTTAGCTGAGCACCAGAGGTGATTTTTTTCAGCTTTAGAAAATATACATACAAGCCAAGTAACAATTTCTGTCCTATCTGCTAGTGTTACCAACTCAGTTCTCCAAAGAAGTAGGCACAGGCTTTTTAAATCAGTTCTTAAAACATAGTTCAGGTTCTGTCCCTAAGCAAATACCTCACACAGTGCTGCGGGGAGCTAAATTGCTCCTCCTTGTTAGTTAGTTGCAGACTTAAAGGGTTTTATTCCAAAACAGATGCTGCCTAACTAACAGGAGGATATGGATAAATACGGAACATGTGGAAGGGAGGGTGAAGAGTCCCTTACTGGTGGTGAGGGCTACAGTCAAGGCTGAAGCACCATTCTCCTTGGGGCAGTAAGGGTTAAAGTTGAGCATGAGCGTTTCTCGCCTTTCTGACAGGTGCTAAATTATTAACACTGTCATTGCCAGAGCTGTACTGTTTCTTTAAACTTCTTCCTCCCAGCAGGAGCCAACACCACTTTGGGTTCAAATCTCTACAGCCTCCAGGCAGCCCCTGTGGCAATAAAAGACACAAGGCCCAGGGGAGTGTCCTAGATGTGCTTGCTCAGTGCTCCTGCCACCTCTCTTTTCCTTGCCTCCACAGGTGGAGGCAGCCTGGTACATAAACAGTTACTTCAGCACTGTGCTGAAACACCTGAATCTTGTTCTGGAGCAGTAGTGCTTAAGTCAGAGCTGAATAAGGAATACGAATACAGTAACTGTAGTACTGCTTACGGTTTCTTGACAACTTTGAGCTGCAAGAGCAGGCAGTGTTACCCCAAGTAGGTTATGGGTTTAGGTTATGAGCAGTAAAGAGAATGAGGATTTGTTCCATCCTTACACTAGTGTCGCTTGGCCGCATTTCCTGTGAGTCCTTGGCTGTGCCACACACCTTGGCATCTGCATGTCATAATAAATGCATTTATCACTTCCCAGCGAGATGAGGATACTGTTGCCTCTAAGCTTTGGGCAGAGTCATACTGGAAAGCAAACTGCTTTCCTTAGTTCCAGCATCCTATCCTTTGCTGTGTGCACTATCAACATCACATCAACTTTCTGTGAAATTCACTGGGATGGATACATCATGAGGTCTCTTATCTCTGTACAGAAAGTGATATTAATGTGACTGATGCATTCTAAGGAGAACAGGTCATACCATCTTTTGGAATTTGTTACATGCATTATGCATGCCTGCTTTTCCCTTCCTTATGCATTAGGATGCTTTCCTAAACATCCTAAATTCTTTTCTTGAAGAGTTACCTAAGTGCTGCTGATTGGCCTTGGTGTTCCCTTCTCACAGAAGGAAAAAAAAATGCACGGCGCAGGAGAATAAGGGAGCTCCCCTCACTTGCTCTTAGCCACAGCTGTATGAGCATATGGCATCATATCTGATTATGGTTCCAGGTGAAAGAGATCCTGCACTTTGTGCTTCAGCACAGGACTGATTAGTGTAATATTAACAGTCCATGGAGCCTGGCCTGGTGTATCTCCTACACATGCATCCTCTCAAAAGCAAAATTATTTCTGTAAACTGTAGTACTTCTTAAAGTAGTGAGACTTGAGACTTCTTCAGGGTCAGCTCCTTTCCCTGAAGGGCCAAGAAGTAAGGTAGGCAGCAACTGTAGCATGGCTGGTGCTCCTTGAGGAATGAGTTTGTCCGTACTGTGTCTGGGACAGAAAATACTGGCCTGGGATCTTGATACTGCATTAAGTCCTAGTTTTTTTTGGTACTGAAAGAGATTTGTTAACAGTAGAGGGTTTGCAATCAAGGTTATTGCCTGGTTTCCATTCTCAGCAATTTTGTATGTCCAAATTGCTAATTACGGTAGTGCCTGAGTATGGCCCAGGATTTGGCTGGTGACAAGCGAGCAGGTACTGCAGAGCTGGTGCCACAAAATTTTATCTGCCCTCTTGTATGTGAGGCTATGTGCTGAGGAAACAGGCTTCTGGAAAGTAGAATATGAATAAATGTTACAAGTTAAAGGCTTCTCAGAAAGTAGCATTTACTGTAGTGATCGGACTGCTGTCCTTTTATTTTGGTAGGCAGGAGAAGCCACTGCAAACTGTTCATGCTCCAAAAGGCCTTTTGCTAACAGCCTGCACTGGTAATGGACACTGGTCAGAGGGTTGAGTGTTGCAGTCTGCATGCTCAGCCCTTGATGTGGGTAGTAAGTCAAGCCCTGTGCAAACTGTGTAATCTGCTCAGTCAAACTGGTATAGACCCTTGTATTTGTTATGCAATTTGGCTTTGGTTTGCTGTGCTTGAGTTGCAAAACTCCATTTGTCAGTGCAGATCAGGGATCTGTGAGCAAGCCTAGCCAAATTAAATGCAGTAGCATCTTGGCTCAGTTGCCAGGCGTTTCTGAGACTTCAGCACAGCTTGAAGTGTCACAGGAATCACTGCACATCACGGCAGTGCATTTGCCAGGAGAGGGCTCTCAGTTGCTGACCATGAAGGGCTCCCCTTTTTTCCTGCCTGGACCCATGGTAGGTTGTGTGAAGCTATGCAGCCATGGGCAGAAGAAATGTTCTTCCACCGTGCACGATCTGTCTTGATATCTGCCCAGAATCCCACTCACAAGTCAATTGTTTTCCTTCAACATCCTTGGAGATTGCTCTGCACTGGAGCCAGTTCCTTTAGACACAGCCTTGCCTGCTCTCAGGCCACGGACTGATGTCATGTTAGCTTTAGTGCTGGATTTTCTGTGTCACGAGCAGCTGATTTTATGTGAAGCCATTGTGCTGTAATCTGTCTGAACAAGCTCTATACGTACCATGAAAACAAAATTATCATGTCTTTGCAGAGGCTAGATGAGACTGCTTGGGTCTGGAAGGACATGACCACTCTCCAGTTTCATTTTTGCATCTAGAGAGAAAGGGATCTGGTCTATGAACTACTCCAAATCCTTACATTAAAAAGGTGGGAGTTTCAGTTTCAGAAATGCTGTTCACTTCTCAAGCTGTGTGTGACTTGGTTAACAGAAACATAAAGGAGACCAGCTATATTTAATCCAACATGCAAATAAAATCCTTATCACGATCAGTAACCCAATCCTCTGAAGGATTTCCACAGGCTGGGGTTTTGAATAGCCAGTTGTTTCTTCACAGTGAAAACTGACACTTGTCAGCCTGGCCTGCATTAATACCCTCCTACTTGCCTTTGTCTAAGTTATAGTGGCCTTCCTGAAATCTAGTATGTTTTGCCTTACAATAGGAGAGAATTTTTCTGCAAAACAGCCTGGTAAAATGCTGCTCAGAATGATAAAAGGAGAGTAAAAGAAAAATACAGCAGAAGGTGATCTCGGGGGCGGAGAAAAAGGTAAATAATACATTTCCCTAAAGTTAGAGAAATCAAGGGTAGACAGGGCCATTTACTCAGCTAATTTTGTTGGTTTACATATCAGACCACAAGTTCTCAGCTGTTTGCTTTCCATATTCAGCCTAATAACTTGCATTAACCTATTGGCCAGTTCCAAACAAAAGTATGCAGCACAAACAAAGCTCCACAGCTCTCCTAAGTGCTGCTACACTGATTTCTGAACCACAGAATGCATTCAGGAAATGGGACGCACAACTAGAAATTGGTACTCCTGCTTTGAGTAAGGAAGGCAGTTTTGCATTCACTTGCCATGTGAAATATTTCATATGTAACTTTTGCTGATCCCTTTCGACAGTGGACTTTAGTGATGTATTTTCATGTGGGGGTTGGCTGCTCTTTTGTGATTTTGAGTTGGATTTGGTCTTTTTCAGTCTCAAGATGATATAAATACTAAAACACAGAAAGTAAAACTCCACTGGTTTAATTAAGCTGTAGCTTTTCCCAGCCAGCAGATCTTCATGGAGGGCCTAGTGACAGGTAGGTTGAGCTTCGTTTAAGCTCCTTTCCCTGAGTCTGAAGGAGCAGTAATAGAGCACCTGACTTCAGCAGATGCAAATTGAGAGAGCTGTTTAGTGGTGTACTAATGAGTCCATGGAAATGTAAGTGGCCTTACTGTAAGCTGCCTGCCTCTTTATTTTTCTCAGAGATCGCCCTTAATGTTCAATTTGGACAAACCAGCCAATCTTTAAATAGAAAAATCACATTTTAAATAAAAAAAAGGGTCACAGTGGGCTTTGTTTTTTCATTCTTTCACTTCCAAGATGCACCACAAATGTTAATGATCTCCTTGAAGCATGCTGTTTTCCATAGCCACACAGCAGTGGGTATAAGGGTAGTGCTTCCTCATACAGGAAAATGACCAAAAGAACTGGTAACTATTAAAAAGTCCTTTGATCACAGTGTTGTGGTAACAGCTTCAGTAGTAGGACAAAATCAGTGTTTGTTTGGAGTTATTCTATCAATACAGCTCGTTTTGCTGAGAATTGTAGGAATGGTCAAACTTCATTGTCACAAGACATCCAGTGCTTAAACACTTCAGCCTGAAGAGGAACTGTGGATATATAAGGAGCAAGTCATCCTCTTGTCCGTGAAGCATTGCACTTTGAAAGGCCAGACCTAAGTTACTGATGGAAGACATACTGCTTGGAAAGGAAAGAGGAAATCAGGACAACGTGTGAAGGTCACTACACATATGTAAATGAATCACAGGCAGTACCTGGCAATACAACCAATCACCTGTATTTGCCGCTAGTAAATACAGATCAATAACTATATGAGAGCAAAAAAACATGAGAAAACATTTAGCCTGAGACATGCATCAGCTCAGATATAAAATAAGTAGAACTGTACAAAGATGTTCTAGTGGGAATTGTAGATCTTGGGCTACTGTTTGGAGGGGGAAAAAAATAACATTGCCACAAAACTATTCTGGTTTGAAACCTTCCTTGCTTTCATCTTTTGACTGGCTGAAATCAATAACCAATTTAGACCATGCACTTTAATAGTGATAAAAGAATGAATTAACATTTCCTGACTCTAAAGAGTCTTAACAGTAAAATTTAGTTTCTTCAGACAATTTGACTTCAGAGAATCCATCAAATGCATTCATAAGTATCCCACTGTACTCATTTGTTTGCCACAAGAAAGGAATGGCTATTACATGGCTCTCTGCTGTCCGTGGCATTTCATTTTTCCCAGGTCAACTTTTCTTTCTGCTATTAAATTGAGTCAAGTGTTAATCTTTTAAATTAAGCAAGATCCACCCAGCACTATGGAGGCAACAAAGTTTTCCTCATCCCAAACCATGATTTATTAAATCCAGTAAAAGATTCAGTATCAAAAAATAGGTGCCTGGGACCTGCGCTGGAAAGTAAACCCTAAAGTTTGGTATCTGGGAGGCACCTACAGGGGAAAAATCTGCCTGGAGGGGAAGAATGAGACAAGATCCAAAACAAACAGGGTGGTGAGTAAAGCACAGTGAAGCTCCAGCCAGCAGAAAAGGCTCTGAAAGCCACCTCTCTTTCACACTTGGGCAGATTTCTTGAGTTCACAGAACTGTGCTTGCAGTCTGTTGTGATCATCAGCATGAAATTCCCTCTGGAAAGCAGGGGCCTGACATGCTCCATCAAAGAATTTATCTTTGAGCAGGAGGTGTGACCCCCCATGGTTTTACAATAGTGGTTAGACCTTCTGCCTAAGGCCAAGGAGACTCCTCTCTTCCTAAAAATGCTCAGATGTGCACAATTTCAGACAATGCTTTAGCTCTCTACCCATCAGAGACAGCTAGGCTGTCCCTTCTGCCACCTGGGTTCTGCTGCACCTGTCTGACCAGGTGTAGTTTCAAAAATGAGGTTCCTATACTGCTTCTCAAAAATACTTAGCAACACTTTTAATTGTGCTAAGTGGTATGTATTTATAAATGCATTGGTGTTCATAAAAAAGTAGGAGTAAATTTTCAAGAACTGATTAACTACTTCACATATTTGATTCTTCAGAAATCCTTTGGGTTTGTTTGTTTGTTTTCCTGAGGAAGAACACAGTTCTCTTCCTATTATTTCAAAATTTAAAAAAACAGAGCCAAACCAAAAAAAGTTACATCTGTAGTTCTTTGTGCTACCTCACCTTTCTCCAAATCCCCCTAGCCTAGAAATGCCCTGAATTCTTCAGTCTGCCGCTCTCCTGAGGTGCCTGTTGTACCTAAGCCCAGGTTTTGGGTGATCCATAAACTTCCTCTTCCCACAAAAACCTCACAGCTTCTCCTAGCAAACCTGATGCTCTTGGGCTTCCCCTGGAGTTCTAAACCTCTGTATGCAGTCGAGCCTGATTTGGCACCAGCACTACACTCTTGATGTGCCTCTCTCCCCACTTGCAGCCCCGGGCAAAGGGATGCAAAGGCCAGTGGGTGTTTTGGGTCCTGTACTCTGCTAAAAGCAGGGCAGCGACTGCAAAAAAATGCATGGGGCCTTCACGTCTGAGCACTCTCGATCCTCTCTGTTGCCCTGCTCTCCAGAGAGGCAGGAGTGACCCTGGCCCCCGTGCACTGCACTTGTCCATCCCAACACATCTGGGAGCTGTAAGGTGCTTCACGTAGCCAGTCCTATCTCTATGGGCCACCTCTGTTCAGAGCACCCTGCAGTGCTTTTGGCGTGTCACCAAGTAAATCTAAATTAGCTGGGTTATGTTCAGTGCTTTGAAGGCTGCAGGCAGCACTCGGCAAGCTGAACCACCAAGAATTTGGCTGGAAGTGTGGATATTGCGATGGCAGGCACTGTTATAAACACTTCTAAAACTTTTTAGGGTTTTTGTGTGTGTGTGTGCTTTTCCTCGCACTAAAGAGTGGTGGCGGAGATGAACAAAAGCTGCGGGAGGGTCCGCTCGTGGTGCAAAAGACCAGTCAAGTGCAGTAGTGGGAAGGGGGGAAAGAGAGAACGAGGAGATCAATCTGTAACTGACTGTGAACAATCAATTGAGATACCCCACTACCTTCGGACCAGCCGAAGCCTTCTTCCCACCCCAGAGGTATTTATACCTCCCTTGGAAACACACCCTGCTGGTTATGGCTACTCGCGGAACGGCGTCCCCCGTTTTCCACTACCCAGGCGATCGGGTCTCTAATCCCGACAGCGTGGTGAACGTCCCGGTTGCGAAGACACGCCTTTAAGTGCAGGAACAATCCTTTCTTTCTCTCTGGGAGGCCCCGCCGCATCCTGGGAAAGCAGTATGGAAATCACTAGTCCCGCCCCTGCTCCCTGCACCGCCTCCCACCGCCCTTCCCCGGGAACGGTGCAGCTCTGGAGAGTTTCTCCGTGAGTCCCCTAAGAGCTGGCATTTCTCCCCCCACATATCTTTACTGTGTGGTCCGAAGAAAATTGAGCTTCCAGTGTAGACATAGAATTACCGCTTGTTTGCATCTCCCTCCTTCGGCTTGTTTTAACGCCTTTAATCGGTGGAATGGCAAAAAAAAATCCATTTCTAACAGCTAAGGGAAAACGGAAGGGAGGAAGGGAGGAAGGGAGGAAGGAGGGAAGGAAGGAGCTCCTAGGCACCCCGCTGGAGCGGAGCTCCGCAGCTTCCAACCAAGATGTTTCAAAGAATGGCCTGTGAACAGGCTTCATTGATTCAATGTATTCGTGCTTCCGGACAATGCTGAAAGTTTGTATCAGCTCACTGAGAAACTCGATGAGCACTAGAGGCAGCCTAAAGGGAGCAGTGGCAGCACATGTTTAGGATAAATTAGGAAATGGGAGCATCCCCAGCTGCCAGAAGCAAGCTCGGCTGCAGAAAGGAACTTCATGTCTGATAATTTCCCTTCAGCCTATTTTTCAGCTCCTTCTGCATGTAATGAATGCAGACATCAATAAGCACTGATTAATCTGATTTATCTTCCTTTGGGCCTCTCTCTCCTTTCTCAAGAGGGTTGCTTCTGTTATGGGAATTCATAGTATCTTCTGCCTAGTGGAACCCTGACCCAGGCACAGCCGCATTCTCTCCTTACGTAATAAGCAGAAGGAACTGGTAGTTAATCTCTCTGATTGCTACCTTTTTCCTTCCCCAAAGGCTTGCCATTACTGAAGGAAGCTAGGTTTTCCTGGTCTTGGAGGAATTCTTGGGTTTTCTCTCAAGGCCTGTGGGTACTTTTCTCCATGGCTGTTGGTGTAATTCTTCACTGGAAGTGCTTCCATAATTGACTTTGAGGAATGCTTTGCAGCTCAGTCTCTCTTCAAGCTCTTGAAAGTTTCCTCAGTGCCAGTGTACATGTTGAGGAAAATCTGTCCTGGTTAAATAATTAGCAGGAGAACATAGAGTTTTATCCCCATAGTCCTGCTCTGGCGAGTGTACAGTGAAATGTAACATGCCCAAGCTGCGTGGGATTTTAATGCTCACCACAGAAAAGACAAGGATTTGGTTCTTGAGTTTCCAATACACGTGCAGGAGGAGACTGTCTCTCACCCATTGCTATGTTTCCATCATGTCTCTTCCTTAACCCTTCCCAGAGACAGATTCTCTTTTCCTCATGTGGCCTTGCAAACTGCCCCTATCATCGCTACAGTGTGACCCATGGGGAGGAGCCCCAGAGAGAGTGGTGAAGTAGGCTGTGAAAAAAACTCGTGGCTCCCTTGGCTCTGGAGGCCATGTGATTATGAAACCTGAGATAGGTAAAACCGGCTGTAACAGGAAGGAAACTCATTACTCTGTCACAAAGACAGCTTTCAGAATGCTTCTGTGTCACATACAGAAATCAGCTAGATGAACTATCTCAGGAGCAGTAAAACCTGAAATACAGAATATGTTAAAGCAGAGAGAAATCCCCCAAGGGCTGCACTTGCTGTATTTTGTATGGAAACATATGATAAATATTCTCTGCATTTTCTCATGGATGTTCATTTTTTGTATTGCTGAAGATACTCATCTGTAAAGAGAAGAAGTAGGGAGCGGGTGGGAATTAACAAAGGATAGGTGGTTAAATGTTTGGGCAGATTGCTGGTAGCAATGTTTTGACCTTTATTTTTTGTGAAGCAGGAACAGCAGCATAATTAGTTACCCAAAACCTCAAACCTTCATATCTGATCTTTACCTTGCGTTTTCTGTGGATAGGTGACAATTAAATACAGACACAGATGATCACCGAGATGTTAAACTCCTACACTTTGATATCAATTTATTCTCTCTTCTTTTCTTCTATCAAAGTTTTATTATTTGTCACTACTACAAATGGAGTAAATTCTGGTCTGTTTGATTTAGCCTGATTTTCTTTTTTATTTTTTCATTAGAAGATCATGAACTCAGATTTTTATCTGACCAACTTTCTCTTTTGGAACCAATTACAGAAACACAAATAAGATCAGACTTGTTGCCTAGTCCTCCTGCTTAGGGTGAGAACTCTAGAACAGTAGGAAGTATTGAAAATTATTTGGAGGCCATGGTGCCGTTCATTGTGGCTATAGAAATTTCTATGAAAAAATAATTGTTTGCAAAATGTTTTATTTTATCCATATTGTTAGGCTTCTCTAAAACTTGGGGATTTTTTTCAAGGGGGTGCTCTACTGTACTGTTGCTGTTCTATTCTAGCTAGGCTGTATGATAAGTTTCCATTTCATTTTATTTTTATGCTTGCTGATAATTAGGTCCATGCCTTCAGTAAGTGTAAAAGAGTATTGCTTTATTAACACCAATTACTGTTAGCTCTTACTGACATCAGGAGAGCACCCACAGGTCTCAACAAAACCAGCTCCCCTCTAACAGATGACAGTACCAACAGCAGGCAAGAGACATTTCCCTGCAAGCTCCTTAAGGCATAGAATTAATGCATTCTGATTTACAGCAGCTACGGTCCTTGGAGTATTCGCAGGGCTAGGACAGTGACAGGGAATGATACACGCTTATTGCTGCACATTCTGAAAGCACCTCTCCTTTAGATGTGCAACCTGACATTGTTTTAAATTGGTGAGGAACAACTTCTTAAATTATAGATCTGTGTTTTCAAGACAACAGAGAAAATTATTTCATGTGACACTGTTAGCAGCACTTCCTTCTGAGGCCAAGTGAGATGTGGTTTTCCCCTTCTTGGGGTATCCGTCCCAAGGGACATAACCTGTATCACTGTGAAAACGTTTTGTGTTTTCTGGGGTGGAAAAAAACTGTGAAGTAACTGAAATTACACACCATGTCTTTTTTTCCTTCTTGCAGAGCTTCCATACAATTTAGAGATTGGGAAGACTCTCTCCCCCTTGGGAATTAATTAAAACGACTTTATTTAATCTCTGCGGACTACAGGTATTTGTATATTCAGTCTTCTAACATCCCTCCCTAGGGAACGCTTGCTAAAGAAACAGCTCAGCTTTTCCAGCAGAGGTAACAATGTTGCATATTTGCAATTATTATTTCTTACACTAAGTATCTAAGTTAATACTTCCAGAATTCAGTTTAAACAACAAAACAAACTTCTAGTGAAAGGATAACTTTGCCTAGAGAGAAGGTACTTTCTCTGACTGTACTTTGAGCTGTGTTCTCTTCAAAATGTTTGTTTTGCTTTAATGAGAGAATGTTGTAATCTTTAAGCCTTACGGTACTTTTGTAAAACTCAGCTGAAAGAAATTGAGCGAATTTCACAAGAAACTTGGTTGTGTTGCAAGGAAGATTATTTTTATGTATTTTCGTTTATCACATTTGACTCTTGCAGGTTTACGGTGTAGATGTGGCCAAAATGATTATGTTTGGTGTCTAAAGACTGATGTGGGAGCTGGGAAGCAGTTTTCCTTTTGCAGCTTATTTTGGGGACAATCCTCTTCCTTCCTGCATGGGTGTAGACAACCTTTTGGCAGAAACATAGCACCGTTTCTGTGACAGACTGTCCAGCAGAAGGTAAAGGTACTGTGCCAGGTGCAGGTGCCACACCTGTGTAGGGGGACAGGGATGCATGGAAAGCATCAGCTGTAGGTCTGAGGACTCCCATCACCCTACACAAGGGCATCCCCCAGTGAGTTACTGTCCCAGCAGGCAGAGTGGCTCTGCTGCAGTGTGGTGCAACTCCCTGGTGCTGCAGGAGGGAGGATATTTCCTTTTCTCCAGAGGGAAGGAGCTCTCTAACAGGCACCACTGGGACTAATTGCTAATGACTGGATTTTGTGTTCCCTGTGGAAATTTCATTGGTCTTAATTAAGTTACCTTAACCTTTCTTTCTTGGTCTGCTGAACTCTGTGGACCTGAGATGTAGAAAAACAGTGGCTCCATAAATAAGCTGCTCTGATCATAAAAAGAGCTATGAGCCTGGGAGAAGTGATTAAAAATTCCTAATGAACATTCCACTTGGGTGATCAAACCAAGAGCGGATGATTGCTATCACTGTCACTGACCTTTCTATCACATTCATTTCTGTGAGACTCAGCTGTTGCAGTTTATATCACAGTAATAAAAAATTTACTAGAATTTGCTTTACAATGTTCTAGTAACTAATATTCTATTAATTGATACCCTGGAGGATTAATAAAACCAGCCTATAAAATTCCATTTGAAACCTATCACTCAGATACAAATTTTACAGGTTCAAAGTGGTATGAAGACAAGGAATTTTCTAGAAAAATAAGTCCTCACACATATATAAGAGACACTTGATGTAATTTTTACTTCCTCACATAAGGTACAATGTTTTAAAACGTATCTTGAGATGAGAGGTGTATTTAGTAGGAATTTATCTACTGATCTAGTGACTGCAAAGCTGACCAGGAGACATAATCAGCAGAGATGGCTGATGTATTTAGTGGACTCTCAAATATTTCAAGTCAGAAAGTCTGCTGTGTCTTGCTTATTTAAAAGGTTTCTTTAAAAACTACTGTGCTTGCCTAGAGGATGCAGCAAGCGATAGGAAGAAGTGGTTAGAAAACAGAATCAAGATTGTGTTTCCGAAGTGGGAAAACCAAGAGAAAATTCCTCATGAAAGCGGAGCAGATTAGGATCCTAAACTGTAAAATAACAGAAAAATATAAATGCATCTGGATGCAGTGATGAGTAACGCAGATGTCCTGTGGGGAGGCAGGCAGCATCCCAGCTTGGGACAGGCTCCAGTCAGGGCCAAAAGAGTGGCTGAAAACTGGGATGAGGCAGGGAGGAGAAAATGGCTTCGAGGCCTGGCTGCCCAGGAGCAATGGGGGCTGCCAGCAGGACAGGTGGGCTGGTGGCACAAGCAGGGAGGAGGCATGATGGTGAGAAAAGCCAGTGCCAAAACCGAGATGGATGCTTCCTGCATCTCACAGAGAGGCTCCTCAGCTCCCGGCTGCCCACACATGGACCTGGCCATTGGGCCGTGGCTGCTGGCAGTGCCAGCTAAAGGGGCCTGGCATGAGGGCAAGGAGGGGCTTCCCCAGGCATTTGCAGCCCTTTCTCCCCAAAAAGGTGCTGTTGAGTTTGGAAGCAGCTTCACAACTTGTACCCGCTTGGCAAAACGCCTTCCAGGACACCTGTTAGGCGAAGGTGAATGTCTCAACACTGAGGGAACAGGCAGGCTCTCTGCTGGGATCCCAGCAGGAATATGTGATGAGTGGCTCAGTGGAGATATGCCTCACATATTAACTCTCCTAATTCAACCCGGGTCTCAGCATTATCCCTGATGTGCATATCCCTTGGGATGTAGAAGGGCTGTGTCCCTGTGGCAGAGATGGGAGCGCTCATTGATTCAGGCAGAGCCGAGTGTTTGCAACCACCACACCCACTGAAAGGAAAGGGAGCACAATTAGGAGAGGAAAGGGAAAGGGAGCACAATTATTGCCCCAGCAATTAATTGTGTTAAGTTAAATATTAATATGTGACAAAAGAGTGTTACTGGAAGATTATCTTTAGCCCTCATTAGGAAAAAGCTTCCACACCCTTGCAGAAGGGTTGTAGTAGCATATCTGTAACAGGGAAACTTGGAACTGGTAAAGAAAATCCTGAAGGTGAGGAAAAAAAAAAAAAAAAGGAATGAAATCCATGACAACATGCAGGTTTCTAGCAGCATATTCATGTCATTTGGGTTTACAGAGAGGTAGGTGGCTCTCGATTTCCAGAGCTGTGCCCGCAGATCTTGTGGTGCAGTCGCAGTGTGTGAGCACAAGACAGCTGTCACCGCCTTTGCGTGTTCTGCCTGTGGACACGGTTGGAGGCAGGCTGTGGAGGTGGTCATAGGAGTACATGATACAACTTTGCCTCTGCAGCTCAGTCCACAGAAGGAGCCTTTTGTTCATAGGCTATGTGTTTGTGGGGCTGTAAGGCATTTATGATGTAGCTGTAGCTGAAAGGACAGCTGTGGAAAAAACCCCAAGGAGAAAGGAAGAGAAAGGTCAACAGGAACAATAGCATTTTAGCCAGAAGGATTTAACAATTAGACAATAAATGCAGATTTCAAAACAATGATAAATGCTGATTAAAGAACCTACAGGAAAATGAATCTCTGGTGGCTGAGGATATATTCCTCTCAGCAATTTACATCTCACAGCCAACTTAAAAAAATCCCCTGCACATTTCCCTCAGTCTAGAAAGAGGGGCCTAAGATGGCTCAAGGAAATGAGCTTTGAGCCACCACCTGTGGGAGTGATCATTAAAGAAATGTTTCAGGCTCACAACAACTGAAAATTAAGTACTTTTCTGCACAAACCAAGGACCTCCACCTTGTTCAGTTGCTGTATTCTCTGGTAATCAAATAGCATGTTGGCCTGAAGCATCTAAGCAGAAATTCTTGTGTTTTGTAGGTGAAAGGTTTAGGCAGTCAACATGTGTTTCTGCTATTTATCCTTTTGACTATTTCATTAATTTGTGAAAAGCATGCCTTGTATTAGAAATGAAAACCATATAATTAAAGCAGAATCTCAGGTAAGTGACTCCTCTTTCCTCCTCTGCCCCCAACAGTGAGTAACACTTTCAACTGCTGTTGCACAAATGCCTTCGAAGCACAGTGCCTGTGTTGTTAACAATGGCAAAAACCAAGTAAGTAGCAGGTACTGGCCGTTCCATGAGGGATTAAGATCAAAATATATACGCTTGACTTGATCCTCATTTATTCCAGAAAATCAGAGGCTAACAAAAGAGACTGTCAGCTTGCAAATTAAAGGGAATATTAAAAAAATCGGGACCTTCAGCAACAAAAGACCAGTCAAGTGCAGCAGTGGGTGTGGAGAAAGAACAAAGAAATCTGTAACTGACTGTGATCAATTATAAATACCACTGCCATCGGACCAGCCAGAAACTACTCTGGAAGGACAGGTATTTATAGCTCCCAGAAGGGAATACTCTCTTGTTATGATGGCATTGCTAATACTACGATCTTGAAAAACCGGAAGATTTTGGGTTTCTCTTTCAAAAACAACATGATAATATTTTCTAAAGTCCCGTATGTGTTATATTTCGCGTGGGCAGTCTCCTGGAAGCATCCCCGGGCACCGCTGCATGCTGGGTAAGCGCTATGCAGATGAGCCATGGACTGGAAGCTGCTGGGGCAGGGCGCTGTGCGGCAGCTCTTCCTCCCGGCAGCGGAGCTGACATCCCAGGTGATCTCTGATACGGGAAAAAAGGCTGCTCACAGATAGTCTTTAACAAGTGAAGCGTGCAGAGTTTACAGTGTGAGTTTACTGTGTGGGCAGAGACAAACAAGCAGTCTCACAGATACATCAGAACTATTTTAATCTTTCAGTTGCCTCTGCTGTAGCTCGTAACAAAGAGCGCACGCCTTTTTCTGTTCGAGAGGGGCTGCCGAAGCCTTGGCTCTCTGCTCCACACCACATTAGTGCTGCAAATAAGGAGGTGGAGAGTCCAGGAGCAAATGGGAATGGATGGGATCCGGATCTCAACAGCTACTAAGACACTATTGCTGCAAAATAGAACTTTTATATAAGGGGTAAAATAAACACCTAAAAAAAAGTAGTGATGAGTTTTTTTGGTTTGGGTTTGGTTTTTTTGTTTGTTTGTTTGTTTTTCCCCTTTTCTGACAATGTTGGGGCCAAAGGGCATCAGTGAAAAAGCAAATCCAAAAGGTAGAGTTTCAGTTAAATGCTCTGCTTGTGAACAAAATCAGCCGAAGAAGACTATTTTTCCTGCCCCAGGCATTCTGACATTCACCTGCCCCTCAGCAACTACTTCTGCAGCAAACCATCACACCCTGGGAGAAAGTGGTCTCAGTTTTGAAAACCAAAAACCCCATGTAATATGTGGAGGGTCCTGGTTAGTGCAGACCAGCTCAGCCACACAGTTTAAAGTCCAACAGAGCACAGCTGCGAGGGCAATGCACTGCAGCACTGGGTGTAAAGGTTTTGAGTGGGATAGGGTTGATTTTATTCCTAGCAGCTGGTATAGTGCTGTGTTTTGGACTTAGTATGGGAATAACACTGATAGCATACTGATGCTTTGGTTGCTGCTGTCCAGCACTTACTCTAAGTCAAGGATTTTTCAGCTTCCCATGCTCTGTCAGGGAGCGGGTGAACAAGACTCTGGGAGGGAGCATGAAAAGGACAGCTGACCCAAATTGGCCAAAGGGATATTCTGCAACAGAGAATGTCATGCCCGGTATTTAAACTGGGGGGAATTGGCAGGGAGCCACTGATTGCTGCTGGGGGATGGGCTGGGCATCAGTTAGCAGGTGTGAGCAACTATGTTGTGCATCACTTCTTTCTCTTGGGCTTTTTTCCTCTCTCTCTTCTTCTCCTCGTTATTATCAACTTTATTTCAATTATTAAGTGGTTCTTACCTCGACCTATGCATTTTATTTTTCCCATTCTCCCCAACCCAGCAGAGGGCTGGAAGGGTGAGGAGTGAGCAAGCGGCTGTGTGGTACTTAGTTGGCATCTGGGGTTAAACCATAGCACTGGGACAGGAGCTCTTCCACCTTCCAAAACCAGCATCTCACTCACTGCTGTTTCATTTTGCTGCAGTTCTTTTCTTGTCCCCTTTCTGTTCACCTTTCAAAGGGGACCTTTTGAGCAGCTCTACAGCCCCTTCTGCTGCCCAACGTCTGAGTTCCTGAGGTCGCACCTTTGGTTCCTGATTTCCCACCTGCAGTCCCACCCACTCCCTTGTATCGACACATCTAATCTTGGAAAGTGATACAGTGGCAAATAGCAGCTCAAATGTTACCTTTTCAGCCCAAGAGTGCACAGCAGCAGTGAGGAAAGAAGGAATTGCCCTGGAAAATCTTCAGAAGCCTGACTTTAGATTGTCTTCAAATGGCTGTGTGCACAGTAGCTCACTGTCTCATCTCAGGAGTAGGTTTAATAATCCTAAAGAGAGTAAGCATCACTCCTAGTGATTTCAGAGAGACTGGCTTAAAATATTCCAGAGACTCAATTCAGCTTAATGTCTGTGATCAATAGGTTTCTTTGGGCTATAAAAAGTGAAAGTACAGTCATTCCTTGCTCCAAAAGGAGAATAGAAAATGAAGTTATTTTCAAAAATGTGGAATAATGTCTGAATTTCAAAATTTGGGCTGTTTGGCCTCTGCATTTATAGCACTGTGCTGGAACCAGAAAAAAAATTTTAGGTTGGGGTTTTCTTGTAGTAGAATACTGGTATCCTGATGGCACCATAATTAATAGATTAATTTCTTCAGAACAGTGCTGTGCTTTCATTCCAACATCCATTAAGTGCCAGAATTTTTATATTCTGAAACCAGATAAACCAGGGAGTGAAGAGTCAAAGCATCATCCAATTTGTCCTTTCTGAAGGCATTACATTCTGTTGTGTTTGAGACCCAGCAGGTTCAACCTGGGTCTGAGAATGCTTAAAATAAAACAAATAGAGGCACCAAAGCAGTGCCTCTTTCATGGGAAAGTAGTTTCCAGCCAGCAAAACCAGCCAAATCTGTTGTCTTTGGTCTTCCTCCTTAAACTGAAGACATTATTACCTTGCCTAATTTGTCAGAAAATCAAAACTGGTGGGTTTTTGTTTTGGGGTTTTTTTTTGTTGTTGTTGTTGTTTGTTTGTTTGGTGGTTTGCTTTTTTTCTTTCTTTTTTTTTTTTTTTTTAAAGTCCTGCAGAGTTCTCTTTGGTTACATAAACCTACTGAGCATAAAGGGAGGCAGGGAAAAGAAAAAAAAAGAGGATGCCCTTGTAGAAAATCAGTTAAAATGCAATGCAAGGGATGCACACACAATTTGGAATGATTCCTGAGATTATTTGCTACCTCTCTTTTTTGTCAAATACTTTGGTAATGCTGCAAATATGTTTGGTTAGGGATTTGTTTACGCAATGCAGTCTGTTTGCACATGTTTTACATCAGTAATATTGTATCCAGGCTTTTTCAAACAAGTTCCTAATCTGACAACAACTTTTTGGACTTTATCACAGTTGGAATCCATTTCACTTGCTACTACTTCAGAATCTGTGGGGGGTTTTTGTGGAATTTATTTTCTTCAAAAAGTTGCAAAATTGGGCCGCTCTCAGATGTCTCTCAATGCTTTTGTGCCATTGTTACAGCAGGCTCCAGCAAGGGAATATGCATTGGAAGTTACCTCTTTTCTCCCTTAAAAGGGATTGTGTATTTTCCTTGAGTTTTCATACACTTTTCTCATGTGTATTGTTTTACAACAGGGCCCTACTTACCTTCACAGATACATCTTTTACCTATTGCAGAGATTTACAAGGGATGGAATCCTTGCACCTAATAACCCCTTGTCATGGAAAAACCCCAAAATGTTTGTAAACCCTGGCAGGAAACAGGAACCTTAAATCAGCCCACAGGGTGGTTCTGAGGGGTTCATCTTTGCCCTCCTTCCAGCCACATCCTCCAGGCCCCAAATCTGGTGCTATTTTATCAGACTAATTAGATACCTAGCAGCATGAACTGGTCTTCAGGGCTAAATTTTCGGATATATGCCATCTTCTATAGCACCTTTTTAAATGCACATTTGAAAATAGAGGCTGGAGCCTTGCTACAGGTTCTGGAAGAGCCCATCTACAGTGGAGACCCATTCTGAATGTAATAAGACAGGTTTTTCTAATAAGAGCTCAAGAGGATTTCTTTATGTGGCTTGTCTTAATTTGCTTGCTGTGAAACACTGCTCTTCTGACTAGCCCTATTTAATGTCGACGTCTTGTCTCTTGTGACCCACTGTCTCTGTGTTTAGCTGTGTCTTTAGAGACTTAACACACAGTCAAAATATTTGACATGTTAAGTCAGAGGGCTAATGTTGCTACAGGAACCTTTATGAGTACTTATATAAGGTTACTTTTAATTAATTTTTACAGACTGGAAAAAAGGTGCCAAGGATTCTACAATGTGCTTCAAATACTGTGTGCTACACAGCACCTAAAAATTTAATATTGGTGACGGCACTCACTAAAATGATTTCATGTGACATTTCAATACATACTGTAGGCAACATTCCTAAGAGTGTTTGAGGAATTCAAGAGGACACATGATTCAATGAGCATCTTCACATCATCTTTACACCTGCCAATATAAAGAATAAGAGGTGTCTCTTTCCACTGTGTAGGAAGAGAAAAGTAACTTATGTTAGCCAAAGCATTTTCGTCTTGAAAAGTAAATTCTTGAAAAGAAATGCTTGATGAATTTTGCTGATTTTAGCAAACAATAGCATAGGTGGTATCTCAGAAAGGAATTTTGTTAATCAGGATACTCATTCAAAGCACCTAGAACTAAAACTTCCTTGATTTCCATATAGCTCTAATTATTGAAAGAAAACAAAGGAGGAAAATGACCCTGCCAAGGGATTTATTCTGGATTTTTCCAAGTGAACTAATCCGGCAATAGGGTTGCACTGGGTGGAGATAACGTCCCCAAACCATCTCTTTTCTCCTTTACCTTATAATTCCTAAGAGAAACATGGCGGGGGGGGNCTCAATGTCCCTGGATTCACAACGTTTTAAAAAGCATCACAAGTGTAGCCAAGAAACAGTAGTAAAACCTGTGTTTGGTGACGAAAATTTTTCCCATTGATGGCTGAGCTTCCTGGTTAAAATCAATGAAATATTACAGTATGGCATTCATTTTCTTTGAAATAACTTCTTTTTGTTCTCTGTAACATAAGCTCTCTAATTCACTGCAGACTTTCAAGTGTCCACTGAAGACAAAGTGATTTACTGAATAACTTAATTTCTTGCTAGCGTATGCTGCTTCCGCCTTCTTCCCGGGAGTTTCAGTAAGGCTATAACACTACAGAATTATCAGAAGCCATATGTAGCAGCAGAACAACTGCTCTGCTGTTCTGCTTTTCCTTTGTGTCTATAAATGCAGTAGTAAATGGCAGGATATTTCAGAAATTCAGGTGATCAGACAGGGACACGATGATTTGGGCAGGGAGTCTTTGTTGTTTCACCTAAGGGAAAAGCCTATTAACTGGCATTTATTTAATTAGAAATTTGAAGCTTTTCCAGACATGGGGAAAAATTATTTTCTAATTTTTCTCTTTCTGTTTCAAAGGTACAGCATAATTTAGTACGGTGAGTAAACTAAATGTTGCAATTCATTAAGAGTATTAAATGGAGCAACAATTTTTCCCACCTCTACAGGCAAGAGATCACAAGCAAAATATTTAAAGGCTTGTGATGTTCATGGTTATTAGATACTTGAAAATGATTTTCTCAAGGATTAAACCTAATTTTATTTGCTTCTGTCCAGACAACTTTAGGAAATGTCACCTGAAAATTGATTTCTATCAATTTCAAATAAGAAAATGATTTTGCTCTTTATTTCCTTCTGACAGACCTGGCCAAGTCCACTCAGAAATTTTTATTGCAGTTTAAACTGCCTACCAAGGAGTCTCTTGATAGTCTCTGTACTTCATCTTTCTAATCCAACTTGTTCTTCCAAAGCTAAATTGATATTGCAATTTCCTAATTTATGATGTCATGTCATCTTATTCAGGAACCGACAGATGCTGAAATCTTAATGCAGTAGTAATGTTATGCCCTGTATAAACTGGTACATCAATTACATTTGTCATTTGCAATATCTCAGCTGAATTGCTTTGGATGGGTCTGATCAAGGAATATTCTCTGTTGTGGTGAGAATAGGAATTTAAATATAAAAACATAAATGATTGGCAGGGATGCCAATACAATCATGTTCCAAAACATCTCTGTTCCAGCTAATAAAGGTTTAGCGCTGTCCTTGAAAAGTGCTTAGTATATCATGGTTTTAATTTAGTATTTCAAATAATTTTCACTATCAATATTTGGCACACAGATGGCTTTCAAGTGAAAAAACAATAATGGATGCCGCTTTGAATTTATTGTTTATTTATTTATGTACTGTTTTATTTACACTACATGTTCTTATTAAAGTTGCCACCTTTTACTATACAGGCAGTTTATGACTGTATGCAAACAGTTCAATGGCTTATGGCAAAGCATTGCTTAATCAAATCTCATTTAGCCACAGTGTCAACTGAAGTCCTGATCCAGCAAAATACTTAAATATTGGCAGTACTATAAGCATGCAGCTATTCCTTCCAGTTTTGAAAATATTGTGCATGAGCTTAATCCTGGATCAAGGCCTAATAGTGTTTCATCTGTGCTGGTTGTCTAGACTCGGTTACAGATGTTTTCCTGAGAAGGCTTTGGCACGTTGCATATTTGTGCTACAAGTGTAAGCCAGTCCTCCTCTTGCTGTTTTCACAGCATCCCTCCCCAGAGGATTTTTTTCCCTCCCCAGAACCACAGTGTTAGGAAAGGCCCAGGCTTAGAGACACAAGAAAATTAGGATAATTCAGTCCTCAGCAAGCAGATGTGGAGTACTTCCTAAATTTTTTTTGCCTAAATGCCTTTGCAAAAGTGGGTCCCAATGAGTTCCTGAGTGGCTGTAATGTAAACAAAACAAAAATAGCTCTTATTTCTCCTTTCCTCTTATCTCACCTGCAGCTTAGGTTTATTGTTGACATCAAAAATAGGACATCTGGTATTCTAGAAACCTAAATAACAGCTACTTTCTACACTTCAAGAAAGCACTATGGAATATGAAAGCAGTTTATTTTGACAAGACTGCAGTGCACTAGCAGGAAAGGATTCAAATTTTGGAAAGAAACTAATGTGTTTTTGTATCAGGGGAAAAATAATAATCAGTATGTTACCCTTAAAATAACAGCTTTATTTTAAAAGTTTTTATTCTAAGGAGTCAGTCAATGAGGAAATTTAACATAAGTTGAAGAAGGTCCCTGAGAAAGATAAAGTTGTGTGGTCCTCAAGAATGTACTTTAATAAAAGGCAGTGAATAGCATTGGGCAAGCACACACACACACACATTACTGCATATATTCAAGCACAAGTAATGTTTATGTTGCTACAACACTCAGGAATGACCTAAGGAGGCCTCATTTGGATTCAGTTTACTTTTATAGTAATGTAGACTGTTATCCAAGTTTGAACCAGAGATTCTTATTCTGAAGGTTTTCCTTCCAGATTTTCTTTCCTTGTATTGTAAATATTTTTTTTCCAGATCAGTTACATTAAATTGAATGAGAAATGGAAGTTCTTTCTGAGTTCTAGGATTGTGATTTCTGCTGTCTTGCACCACTGTTTCAAGGGGAAAAAAAAAGCCCCCAAAACTTTGAAATATTGGATATGTTTTAGACTACCAACCATGAATAATTTTTCTCTATGTGTTTGTATTTCATTTCCCCCTCTACCTCGCAAATGTTACTTGACACTCAACTGCTGTGAGGACAACCAGGTTAATTAAATAAATACACTCAGCTCATTCTACTGACAGATGGAAGTTTTCATTAATTTTACATGGTGGTCCCTGAATCTTCCTGACTTCTGGAGAATAAGGTAAGGAATTCTTACATTCTTAAATTCTTACAGTTTGAGGAATTCTCCAATCAAAAATCACTGAAAAAAATCAAAATGCGTCTGAGAAAACAAAGATATCTAGAAACAAGCAAAGTTTTTCTCAGAGATCTACAGAGAACATTTATCTGGTATGATAACTCCTAACCCAGGCAAATAATCTAGAGACCGGTTCCTACAGAAGCAGACAAGAATCTCTGGTCAATAAAAAGATTTTTTTCCAATCCTCAGCTTTTTGTTGTTGTATTAAAAAAATTATCTTCTCTGCAAGATAATTACCCACATAAATGCCAGATCACTATCGTACCCCTGATTCTACTTTTGTCACAAAGCCAGATTTATTATCTCTATTTTTAGGTAGTCTCCTTTATTGACTACTACGGCCCAAGTACCAAGAATCGTGGAGTTATTACTTCTGCCAAAAAACCATAGAAATTTTGAAATTCAGTACTGCTTACACCACATGTAGAACTATTATCCATTTTTGTCGCAGAGGCAAATGTACCATACAGTGAATTTTTGCATTCTGTAAATATCACAGTGGGTAGTGAGACTTGACAGTGGCAGCACAGAGCTTACCTGGGAAGCTACAACCTCAGTATAGCTACAAATTGATAGATGTAACCAGCAGCTGTCAGCCTGTCAGGAAGAGCAGGTCTCTAGAAGGCTTTAAAAAAGACCAGTCAAGGTTAGCAGTGGGATGGAATATAGAAAGGTTAGTTTAACTAACAGTAATAATTTCTGTGTACCCACTACCATCGGACCAGCCGGTGCCGGGGTTGCCTTGGCATTTATATAACTCTCGGAAATCACTGTTCCACTCTAATTAGGATGATCTGTTCAACTTAATACAAGCAAAGAAGATGATTATTGGAGAGTATATACTCTCTGTCATGAGCACTGGTAAACCACGTCCCTGTCCCCTCTCCACATTTCTTTGGCAGATCAGAGAGAAGAACTAGTTCTTGGCTTGCAATAAATTTGCATGATGGGAAATATAAGCAAATGACTGAGTTGTAAACTCTCCTGTCTGTGCTGTGAAAACATCGTTTGAGTCGGGCGAGTATAGAGAGAGAGGTTTAGTTACCGAATTAAAAAGAACGCAATCTGCTTTGAAACTGCTGCGGAGAGACGGATTTCGTGGGGCTCGTTCTACTTTCTGAGCTCTTCCGCGTATGATTAAGAAAAAAACTCACTCCACGAGCCTGCTGATGAAATGCAGCAGATGGCAGCAATGCACAAAGGAAACATAGCCCTCGGCTTATCTCGGGATTACTCTGAGCACACAGACTTCACCCTTCCTCACACAGACTGCCTGGCCCTAAAGCTGCTGAATGTCTCCATTTTACTGGTCTGGGTTTCAACTCGCTCTAGTCTATTTGTCAGCAAGTGTTTTGAATCAAGAATCAGACAAGAAGATTAAAAGCTGAATGCCTCTACAAGTTCAAGAGAATGTCACTGAGAAGCTGTCATTATAAATAAGTAACCTGAAAAGAAAGAGCTGCTGATATTAAGACACACCTACTCAGAAAAAGAATGTCATCTTGACTTCATTTTAGTAGTGTCTTTAAAGCACCTGTGCCAGCAATTAAAAGGGTGAAGCAGATAAATTCAATTTTATGTCTTTTAAAAAACAGTACTTCATGGATTTATGCCTATTTGAAAAAGAGCAGTACAGCTCTCCTCGATGCTGTCAGTAACAGAATTTCATCACCTATTTCCTGCAAAAAAGTATAATAATTTTCAGCAAAATAGGGCAAGACTTACAGAGAAACATAAAGTATTACTGACATGTGTTGGGAGATTATTACATAATTTTTAGAAATATTTAACTGAAAATTAAGGGAGAAAAAGAAATCTTGATGGCACTTAGAAGACCTTCAGCAGGGAGGTGTCCGAAGTCATTCCCACTCCCAGTTTCCGTGCTGTCCCTGCTCATTCTGTGTTCTGACAGATTGATAACTCTGGGCTCCAACTCACAGCTTGCACTGGAGCAGTGCGTGACCCAGCTTTATGTTACAGACAGATTTAGAAGATTTAGCTGAATGGTGCTGCATCTGATTTTCAGCTACTGCTGAAGTATGTATCAAACCTGAGATCAGTGATGCTCTGCGTTTAAATGTTGGGCTGTGACCTGTGATAAGAGGGTTGTGGCCACCCTGGTGATTTGGCTGTGGAGTGGAGAGAGCCAGCACTGCCAGAGGTGATGAACTGCAAGGTGGCTTTGACATGAGTTGCCAGGAATCATGAATTATGGGCTTATGGATGCTCAGATTTCAGCCACTCTGTAGCTGCCTTTTCAACTGCCCATGATTTACACCATGGCAAATCTCACAGAACTACTATGATCTCATGGCATATGGAGGCATTTGCTTTCAGTGCAGCAGTGCCCAAAATTCCCCATAGAGGGATCCCCATGGCCAGTCCCAGAAATAAAACTATCACAAATCTGTCTCCAAAAAAAAGCACAAGCATGGCTTTGAAGTCAGGAGCTAGGAAGGAAATGGGTTAACTGTGTGTGCTGCAGTTTTCTGACCTCTTTGGCCCCCTGATTTTATCTGTGTTAAGGATGGAAACAAACTGTTGTGAGTTGGCAAAGCCCAGGCAGCACCTAATGGAGGATACTGAAGCTCCCTCGCTTCTTCCCAATGAATCTGCCCTTGATTTTAACCAAGAGGTCAAGAAATGAGCTTTAAAAGAAAAGGCAGATGAGATTCACTCTTAATCGCAGTTCTCATTAAGAAGCACCCACGAGGAGTTAATTGTCTCTTCCTGCCTCTCTTCAGCGTTCCTGTGGCCCAACTGCAGGGTTTGCTTTGACTTTCCTCTCTCTCAGGAATGCCATCAGTTATCAGTGTTTGAGTAAAGCACCTTAACACCTGGAAATGAAACCAGTTTTGGTTACTGTATTTCTTGAGAAGATTTTTTTTTCTTAAGGAACAGTGATTCTTCTTTCTCTTTTTTTCAGTGGCCAGGAAAGTAAATGAATAGAAAACAAATGAACAGTAAATGAAAGCTTCATTTCTTTTTCTTTTTAAAATGACATCCAGATTTTTTTTGCCTCAGCCAGCCAACTCCACTGTAAAATAGATGAATTAATTAAAATCACTAGGTAATAACACTCATCTCCTGCAAACCAGTGGCAACTAAGATATGCTAACAGAACTATGCTGTAGGTAAAACTTACAAGTATAGAGCCCATTTTCATTGGGTCTATCAAACCTACTAGGTGCAATACTTAGAATTAAGTTTAGGCAAAAATATTTTGATAAAGAGAAGCTGATCTGGAATAGTCCTGCAGAATACAGTGCCTTTCAGAAGGGAACCAAGCAGAGCCCAGTCCCAGCAAATTCAACACAGAAAACTGTGTGTCTATTCTGTCTGTCTTGCATCAGCTTAACTCACTGACAGTTCAACTCATTGTGGAGTGCGACACTCCTTTCCACACTTAAAAAAAGAAAAAAAGTGTTCTTAAAATGAGTCTTACTTTTCATATATCTAACCATTGGTTGCAATTCATCAGAAAAGCAATTTCTGGAACAAACTAGTCAAAGAAAATGAAAGTAATTATTTCATGACTCTAACAATAACCTGGAGGCCAGCCTGTTGGCATCCCATCTCATTACTTCATATAAGATCTTCTATTCTTCAGGGGTTATTTGCTTTAAAATTTCACTATAATATTATTCACACTTAAAGAGAAGCAAAGCTCTAATTTCTGCCACTATTGTGATGGATGTAAAGCAATACTACTGGCTGTGAAATACATTAATTGAAATTATGTACAACCCTGTCTTGTTCAAATCTGTATTCAGAATGAATATCTAAGCATTTATGTAAAACCATCTACAGGCTTCACATTAAATAAAACAGCAAGTCTTTAGCCTTTACAAGAAAGATGTTACTATACCATGTGTATCAAACAAACACAGAGAAGATATGAAGATTACTCACATAACCTCAGCTATCTTGGATATGTCCTTAGCATAAAATTTAATCTTCCCATTTTTCCCAGCCAGCGAGGCATATAGAGTATGATCTGCTGCTGATGGGCAGAATGCTGAGGTACATCTGTATTAACAGAAAGTGCTCTTCTCATATTTTGGGGATTTTAATTTCAAGTTATGCCTGTCACTTAACTTTAGTGTCCCTTTATGGCCTATTTTTTATTTTTATGAGGGGTATTACACGATGTTTTCTCAAAACCCCAAACCAATTATATTCAAAGAGGTGTCTGAGACAAATTCGCAGTCTAAACGATTTCCATTTTTTTTCTTATAGAAAATTCTTAATTTTAGCTTTTTTTGAATATGGTAAAGCAGAAATGATCTCCCAGTGATAAACCACACTGCAGAGTAGGTTCTCTGGGTCATTTGGTGTGTAAAAAATAAGGCAGTGCTCAATTTCCTCTGCAGATGAATGCAAAGATATTAGAAAGGATAATTACAAGAAATGGTGAGTCAAAGAGGGAGAATATATTCTCTTAAATACAGCAAAATACCAAAAGGACAATAAAAACCCCCAAACAATGAAACAACAAATGTCAAGTTAAAAAAAAATAGGATCCTAGAGTATATAGTCTTCTTGTATTTAAAATTATTTATTTCTTCTCTGCAGGAAGCAGTGAAAGAAAATAAAAACTGGGAAATACATTGGCTTATAAGAGTTTGTTCTATGGGTGTAAAAGGTATGCGTCATACGGAAATTTTACCTGCTTATTTTATTACTGTTTTAACTGTTTTACTTTAAATCATGGCATGTACTATTTATACAGGCTTAAACAGAATATTAATTAGAAGTGACGGTTAAGCCTGAATATAAATCAAGATGTTAAATGCGTAGTCTCAGCGGACATTCATAATTAGCATTTGAATGTATAAGTAGATATTAATTGCAAGCGAAGAACTGTAGAAAAATCTATAGTTTTGAGTATACAGGGGGTTGGATTTTACATGACTGCGTTCACCCATGCAGCACATCGGGATAAACACGGGTTCTCTCTGCTCACAGTCTCCCCGAACCCACAGCGAGCAGATTTTCCTCATGTCCGTCAAGACAATGACCGGGTTTTTTTTCTCTGTCAGAAAAGAATCTGGCTGGGATTCCCTTGACCCCAGGATGCAGGGTGGCCTTTTTACAAACCCTGCACTGAGCGCAGCTGTGCGTGTGCCAAGTGGCATTGGAGCGACACGTTTCAATAGCGCTCAGCTGCCTGCGCCCCGAGCAGGACGCGGCACGAGTGCCCGAGCCTCGCCTCGCAGCTCCCCGGCATCACACGGCCTCGCCTGCTGTGGCCTGATCCCGGCACTCCCTCTGCTCCACCTACTGCCGCTGGCAGGGAAGGAATTGGAATTTAAATGGTAATTTCATTAGGGATTCCTAAGTGTCAGTAAAGCCCAGCTGACTCTCCGTCAGCTCTGCAGCTCTGTAGGTGCTAACAAGTAGTTAAGGGTACGGTTTTGTCAGCAGTACAAGCATTCAAAATTCAGGGAGAGATGAGATACCTCATACAGCAAAATAACATTTTTTTAGTATTTTGAAAACAAATACTTAAACTCCTTTCTACTGTCTAAATATCTATATTATAAATACAGTGTTTAAAATCTAATATTTTAGTTATAAATACAAACATTTTAACTGCATTTTTTGGAAACTATTATTTTTCTAAGTAGAAACCTGCTTCCCAATCAGTTTTTTAATGCTGTTTTTGTCTACACTATCGGAACTCAAACCAGAAAATAACACTATTATTGATTTAATCCTTTGTCTTTATTACCACTGCATAACTTGCAGTAATTCACCATATATGTCACAAATTCTACTTAGTATAGAAGGAATAGATTATAATATTCTGCTTAATTTTCCTGCATGAACCAGTAACCAAAATTTATATGAAGCCAGTCTGAGCGTTTGCATTCTGACATATACCTAAATTTTACTTTCATTAAAAAGAGATAAAAGTAACAACAGGAAAAAAAATTTAAGTGCAATGAGCTGTGACTTTTCATCATCATCATTGCTATTACTACTGCTACTACTACTACTACTACTACTACTCCTACTACTACTACTACTACTATTGTTGTAGGGTATATTTGGTATTAAAAAATCATGTTGGAAAATTAAAATAATTTTTTAGCTAATAGTTAGGCTAATTTTTAAACTAATTTTATTTCTGACGTTCTGCCAGCCAGGGTTTATGAGGTGTTTTACAAGAGTCTGCATTTCATCTGTATTCTCTGGTAAAAAAATAAAGAAAGAGGTGTAAAAACTGTGAATTGCTCCAAAAGCCAAATGTGTCCGGGAAAATGAAGAACAAACCCAAAGCCTCTTGACTTGCATCCATCTCCTTTGTTGTGTCAGCAATGAAACAGAGCACCAGTGAGACACAAAAAGGATATGTAGGCTTTACATCTCTATGAGTGGATTTGAACAGGAGGTACTAGTGAAAGAGCGCTGGAACTTATTTTCTTTATGCTTGGTAGATAACCTGGTGGTTTTCCTAAAGCCCATCGGAACAGACATATTATCAACTGGAGAAAATGAGACCAAAAGCAAGGAGAAAACAATCAAGCAGTGCTATATCCCACAAAGTAATCCCCCAAAACTGAAGTGGTACTTAGACGCTTTATTTATGACAGAAGTCTTCAAGGTATTTTCTAGCTCATCGGGTCTAACAGTAGCTACCCCAAGCACTACATCCTGTAATTTATATTTAAACCCTAGCTGACTCCATAACTCTTTCTCCTTTTGCCTATTTACGGCCTACTCAACATCTCAATGCCTTCCCCTCCCCATTCTGTGAACACCCTCTTTTCTCTGGTTTTCACTGATTTACACTCAGATGTTTGTATTTCCTTCTTCTTTTCCACACTGACTTCCTGACAGGGGTGCAGAGAAATCCCTCCCTTCCTCCTGCTGCTTACTTCTCTCTTTTGTCCTTACCCATTTTTGGTTGCACCAGGGCAGATCTATTTCAGGGAAAGTTCTGCATAACATTTAACACTTCAATGTATTTGAGGAACACCAGAGCCACTTAAAAATTCTGAAACAAACTGAAACGCTGGAAATCTGCAGCTACATAATTAATTCTTAAATGTGTATTTGTACTAGACAAAACTTACCTCAGGTGACTTTCCTGGCACACCTTGCAGCTGAAGTGACATCTCAGTCATCTATGGGCTCATTAAAGTAGGGGTTACTCTACATTTACCTCAGAATAGAGTCTTATGATTTATTAAATAAATTCATTTACTGCTAAGTAGAGTTTTATTCCACCAGTTAAAGACAGACTTTATTTAGAATTTATTTGCATTCACACTAAATTAGAAACTGGACTGCTACTTTATCTACTAACTATAAAAACAGGGCCTATAATGAATGTCCTTTTCTGTTTATACCTTCACTAATATATACAGGTACACGAAAGCATGGTTTCTGCCAAAAATAACTTCTCTCTAACATTAAGACCCAAGTTTTGATATTGTTTCCTGATCCCCTACAAGTATGCAACTTTCCTGTCTTCTCCTGATCAGTTTGGGACTCGCAGAGATCGGGGCAGGTCTCAGCATCTGGAGCCCAAAGTCCGGAAAAGTGAGTAAGGTACTGGCTGGCTCTTCCAATAAAAGAGGTGAAGGCAAACGATTGTGGTTCGGTAACTTAGAAAGCAAATCAAATGGTAAATACCTCTTTCATTTTCCAACAAAATCTGACAATCTACAACTGTTTTAAACCTGCTGCACAGCAAATATGTGCTTCATATTCCAAATAATCTTTACAGTCTATACACCTTGTAAAATATCAAAGTTGACCAGCTGTGCTACAAACATCTGCAATCCTTTCAGGTTGATTATACATTTTACTGCATATTTTGAATGTGTTTGCAACATATGGTAGCAAGAAATAGGTGTTGGTTCCTTGTTTCAGACCATAGTGTAATCACATTATTGTGGTCCTGAAGGTCTCGTTGACTCGCTAAGCCTGACCCGCAGTGCTCAAGAGCTGATTGTGAGGATACTCAGGCAGGAGAGAAAAGATAATGTGTGGATTCATCTATGCTCAGGTAAGCTGAAGTAAAACACATCAGAAAACAAAATCAGGGAGAAGCAACTGGAAACCAGTGATTAGAAAGGACAATAATTCTATAAAATAAGAAATCTGTGACAAGCATCACTAATTCTAAAACTGTATCTATCGTCCTCATTTAACCGTAGAACGAAACACTTCATGAGAGCATCATACAATCTGACAAAATCATAGCTTTTGAAGTTTCAGACCAGACTGGTTTTGTAAATTTTATTTTTAATGATAAATGCTATTCCTCTTGACTCTTCCTCCTGTACAAAGCAGTGTGTGTGTGATTTGCACAAGTATGATAAGTCTGCCAGGAAATGGGTCTAACAGTGCAAAAGCACTTGAAGAGATTAGTATACAAAAAAAAATTGTCAAATGGAAAATGCTACTAAAAATACTTTTATTCATAACTTGGAAGACATTTTTCTTGCTATCCAAAAAGCTTAAATTAGTTAATACTTATAAAACAGGTGTAGGTATTAGCACAAACCACTTAGCCAATAAACCCACGAAGCTCTTGGATGAAGAGAAGTGTCATATTCTTACAACATAAAAATTCCTATGAAATATCAAGGCAAACAAATACTTTGTATTGGACACAACATGTTTGTCATTTTGCAAATTTTGACATTTCAGCTGGTTGATTTCCTTCAAAAATGGAGGCATTTGGAAACAATCCAGAAAATTATTAGGATTGTTCCATTTACCCAGCACTATGGTTTTATTGAAGCAAGGCAGATACCAATAAATAAATTAAATTTTGAAAGATGCTGAACTAAACTGTTGCATCTATTACTGCTTTCCAGTAATAAGGAGGTGCATGGTCCTTTCCAGAGGTTGTCTTGGTGTCTTTGACTAACAAATATATTGCTTTCTTTTTTTAAAATAGGTTCTGTAATTAGAAATAAGCTTCCCCTTTTATTACAAAGATATGCATGCTTACAGAAAGTTATTGACTTCAAGGATAGAAAACACGCATGATTTTTGGTTATTTCCAGTGTTAACATTTTGGTCTAAGTCATTTTAGATCTCTGGCAGACATTATTTCCCAAATCAGGACACTAGCAGCTTATGAGGTAGGATCACATCTCACTGCCACCTGTGACGCTAAAAGAATTTAAAATCAGACAGTGATTTCATGACAGCATAAACTTGAATTTAACACTTACACCAGCCCTGTGTGAAAACGACAATGGTCATTGTAATTTGGAACACCAACACAGTATAAACTCTCTCAATGTTTCAAGAGTGTTGATGGCCTCGGATGAAGAACTTTGCAGTGGCAGGCTTTAGTGCCAGAGCAGGGAGTCCCTCTCTGAACTACTCCAGCCTTGAGGTGTCTTATGGAGCTTCACCACGGCTGATGCTGAGCCTGCATAGAAAACAGTGTCAGAAAAGGCACAGCTTCTCAGTAAGCCAAGAGCAAGGTGATCATGGGCCCGTCCACCTGGGTTGGACATGCACTTGTGGAGCCAGCGCAGTAAACTGATGAGAGAGTGATGGCTGATTTTGGGGGAACCACTCACCAAAAAATACACTCAGTTCAACAGCTGCTCTTCTGAAAAAAGGATTACAATCTCAAGCATTTACAAGTATTTCTGCGGCCTCTGGCAAAAGATTGCAGCACTAGGGAAAAAATAAATTGTTTAGGCTTTTTTACATATAGAGAGGAAAAAAAACCAAGGCCAACCAAACACAACTTGTCTTGAGGTAAATTTTGCAGGGGTGATGTTTTCTGTCCTCCCTGGTTTTCAGTCACGACAAACAGATTTTTAATGTAACAGAAAAATGGAAAAATAGCCTGTAAAACTGCAGACTTCTTTGTGCAGGCCTACACTATCTCTATGTTGCATATATTACACATGTCTAATGTGGCAGTTGATTCATAAAGGAGTCACAACAGGGACCTCTGCAGTTTTCCTTTGCATCCAACTATCCACTTTCACGCTCATATTTGATAATATATATATATTATTGATTTTGTATGGTACTGGGACTAAGTCTGAGCATTTTCCAACCTACCAAAGCAGCCTCTACTGATGATACAATCTAAATTCTGGCTACTCAGTAACTGAGACTAAATCCTCTTCTGATCCCTCCTTCTCCTACTCTATGGATAGCAAGACCATAGGCTTTAGTTTTCTTTTCTTTCAATAAATGAGAATTCTAACTGTTCTTCCTCAGGGAAGATAAGATTAAAAAAAGGATCAGGTTTCTGAAATGAAACAGAAAAACGTTATTGTTATTGGTAAATTGGTGTGTCCCAGTGCTTACATGCATTATAAAAAGGAACCGACTCCTTTACACACAGATCATGTTTTGAAACATACAGGTAATTAAAACTTGAGAAACTATAGAATGATGCATAAATGGAAAATAAGGTGCTCTTGTACAAATTCTTACATTACTAATCCCAGGGGAAATGGTCGGTTCATAAACATTTTTACTGCTATTGATTATGGACAATGAATACTGAATGGCCGAGTAACAGCTACTCAAGGTGTCCACTTGCTTCTGCAGCCTGCTTTTTTCTTTACTCAGCACTCACAGCAGACTTACACAAGAAGCTTGGGACTAGCTGTTAATTTGAAACATTCACATTTTCAAGGCAGGCTTATTTACAAGCTAGGTTGCAAATCCAGTTCTAACATTTGACTTTTTCTTCTAAACAGATCAAAATTATGCTACTGGTAGGCTTGACTTCAACTGGAAGACAGGACTGTAAGTTGGTTTTGGGATCAGCAGAGCAGTGTTTATCCTACTTTAATTGGGGATTTTTTGTACAGGCTATTCCTATTGGTCCTTTCCATCAAACGAAATATCCACTATCAAATTCATAGTAAATAGTAAAGGTTCAGATATTTCCTCCCTTAAAAAAATTAAAACCAGGGACCACACTCCCCCCAGGGGCTATCCTTCCCCCCAGTATCTTCTCATAAACATACAATATACACTGGACTAAACCACTTAAAGTCAAATTCTTCATATATCTGGCATTTTAAAATATTGGTGATCAATCATATTATAAACATGCTTTAGAAAGATTGTTAACTAGTTAACTCAAGTCTCAAACATCTATTTATACATTATTGTGTTTGAAAAATTGTTCAGATAATAAATTGCCAAATACCATACATTTTTTAATGAAGAACATGCTAATTAATAAAGATATTTCAGCAGTCCTTAGAAGGTTATATATTTTGAAGCTCCTTCAGCACAGAGGTGCTGGAATTTCTCTCTTTGTTAGTAACTTGCTGGATGTTGTTCACTCTGGGCTAATGAAGAGAAGATAACTAAAAAACCCAAATCTGACAGCACAGAATTGTTCTCTAATTCAGTAATACAGGATGTTAGCAACAATAAATGCAAATATCAAGCTTCTACAACAATATTAATTTGATTACAATGTATATCTGGCTTATTTTACAGCACACATTAAACAGCAGAAGAATAGCAATTAATGTATTCAGTTAATTTTGTTAGAGTTTTATTTTATTATTACCCAAAGGCTTAATACCATTTTTGTAAACAAGTGTGGGCAGCTTACTTGGTTTGATCCAGATGCTAGTATCTTTTTCTCAAAAACTGTGAAGTTTCTGCAGTTTGAAAGGGGCTGTAATGAATAAATGTAACAAGGAAAACAAGAGGAGAAAACTGTCTTCATTCAGGGCAGCATTGCTGACATAAGAATATTAACTTTCTCATTTCCTGACTTCTTACATTTTAACTAGGTAACTGTATGTGAGTACGAATGTAGGGCTTCACTTATTTATTTTTGCATGCAATTTCCTAAGTTTGATGGTTTTTTAAATAAGAAGGAAAGCAAATAAAAACACAAAGCCTTCTGTTTATGCAGTCTAATGAAGCTGATTTTGCATTTTTGATGTGCTATTCTCTGTGTGCTGGGTAAGGCACACAGGGGTAAGTGTTTCTCAGCTGTGCAGTTTAGAAAAGCCCTCTGAACAGCCAGTGTCCTTTGGATACAGCTTGAATCCCAGGATTAATAAAGTTTCTCTTTACCTGCCTTCATACAGTTTCCCAGGGAAACACTGTGCATACTATAAATAATTGAGCTGCAGCTCTGAGAACATGCAAAAAAGCATGGATCTGAAGCTGTTCATGCTGGACATTCCTGCAGCATTGTATAAACGGGTTTTAATGATGCAGCTTCTGTAGCAGTTTTCTTGTCCCTTGAGTCTATATACAGAGAATGTCAGCAAAAGCTGGTGAAATAAATTTGGATACTCATAATATGTGTCAATGAGCAGCTGTCAAATGACAGCAGTTCTTTATTATTGATCCTCTCTATCTTCACAGTGATGTGAACTTCTCGACCTGTGAGAGGCACTTTGTGAAAGAGGGGCTGCGAGAGAGTATGTGATGTGCAAAGCCTACGCATTCAACTTCCACGCTCTGAGGGAGCACGAGGAGAATTCTGAATAGGTTACATGAAGTATGGGCTAAGAAGGTGGAAAAGTGCAGCACTTTCAGATGGTAGTCCATTGTCTTTAGTGACCTCATGCACAAAAGTATTCATGAGGTTCTCCTTTCATGCAGGCAATAGTATAAGGCCAAATATAAAATACAGAATTAATCATTCAGATTTTGATTTATTTTTGTCTATTTGTCTAGTTTAAGAAACAGAGTGCAATCTGATAGCTTGTCACCAGAGGAGGAAGTAACATGCTGAAGAGGCCCCACTGCATAATAAATAATCAGAGAGAAGCAAAATGCCCCATTTACTGATGGGTCCTGTCATATTGTAGGGAAGCATCAGAGATGGAAAGCGGTTGTAGAGAGTTCTCTGTGACAAGTCACAGAAACTGCTGAAGGAAAAGGTTTGCAGTTGTGAAAGCTATCCAGCTGGCTTTAGGCATTGCTGAATGAGAGAAATGGTCAGCATTTTATCTCTACACTGACTCATGGATATTGAAAAATGCTCTGTGGGAGTGGTTGCAGTGATGGAAGCAGGATAACTGGCAGCACTGCCATTGTGGCATTGACACTGCGGCATTGACACTGCTGTGGCAAGATACGGCTGCCTGGGTGGAGAACCGGGGTTCAAAAATACATCATGCAGATGCTACAGCATCCAAGAGTTGGGTCACTGAAGAAAATCAGAATAACCCAAAGATGGATTGGGCTGCTAAGATTGAAGTGTCTCAGGTGGATCTGGATTGGCAACATAAGTGTGAACTATTTCTAGCTCAGTGGGCCCATGACACCTTGGGCCATCAAGGAAGAGATGTAACACACAGATGGGCTCATGACCGAGGGGTGGAACTTATCCATGGACGCTCTCACAAAAGTTATCCATGAATGTGAAACATGAGCTGCAACCAGGCAGGACAAGCTTGTCTGGAGGATGGTGTCTGCAGTAAAACCTGGGAGGGCCTGGCAGATTGGCTGTAACACACTCCAAAAACTCACCAGGGCCAGGGCCATGTGCTTACAGTGATGGAAGCAGCCACTGGATGGCCAGACAGAGATCCTGTGTCCCATGCCACTGCCCAGAACACTATCCTGGGCCTTGAAAAGCAAGGCTTATGGTGACATGATACCCCCCCCCAAAAAAGTGAGGAAGACAATGGGACTCATTTATGAAAGAACTTCAAAGACACCTGAGCTAAAGAATGTGGCATGGAGTGGCTGTATCACATCCCCTATAATGCACCAGCCTCCAGGAAAATCTGCTGAAACAATGGACAGTTAAACATGAAACAGGGCAATGGGTGACACTGATCTTCAAACACTTCAAGCATTGGGAGACACTGATCACTGCTGGGAGATAGGCTGGGCATCAATTAAAAGGTGGTGAGCAAATATGTTGTGCACCATTTGTTTTTCTTGGGTTTTATTCCCCACTCTCTCTCTCTCCTTTTCACTACTACTACTACTACTACTATTATTATTATTATTATTATTATTATTATTATTATTATTATCATCATCATCGTCATCATCACCACCGCCATTATTATCAAGTTTATTTCAATTATTTAACTGTTATTAACCCATGGAGCTTTTTTTCCACTTCTCCTCCCCATCTCACCAGAGAGGCAGGGGAGAATGAGCAAGCTGCTATGTGGTATTTAGCTGCTGGCTGAGGTTAAACCGTGACATAACTTCATGAAGCACATGCTCTTCCGTTAACCTCCATGATCCATGGTAGATGTCAAGCCACAGCCCGACTGTGACCTTTTGAAGATCTGCAAGAATTATATGCAGACAAGCATTTGCTTGCTCTATGGTGTAACATTGCCCTTTCTTATTCGAAAAGTTGATCCAGCTGTGGGCAATTTCTCTCTCCCATGTATTTGGTCACCCAAAATAAATATGGCATGATATAACTCCTACTTATCTTCCAACATTATATTTCAATATTGCATTCAAATTGTCCAATACAGAATGTACTTTGAAAACAATTTAAATGTTTCACAAGTAAATTTCCACTCTAACAATCATATCCTGAGATCTAAAGCCTCCTTTTCTCTTGGCATGAAAAGCACTTTATAAACATTCATTAATCCCATCCTCATCTTGAAAATGTGAGAATTAGCACATGCAAATGTAGTTGCAAAAAACCATGAAGTAAACTAAAGGAAAAGTAAATCACATCTGTTCCCTGGACCATCTACTCCTCACACCTCAAGCTCCCAGCAATTAATCCTAAACTGAAGAACCAGACTGAAATAACCCACAAATCTTCTCCTTTGAAACGCAGTCCATTTCACAGAAATGTTGTTCGGCCTTCTGTATTCAATAGCATTGTTTGGAATTGGTAGAAGGAGACTCAGAGTCTCAGAAGAACATCAGCCAATTATCAGTTCCTAATAAATTGCCTGCTAAGGGTAGCCTTAGATAGAAATACACGTTTTGATTGAAGAATATTTTTACCCTTTATTGATCAGTTTAAAACATCGACTGATAATTCACTGTTTTCTATAAAACAGTTTTGCCATTTAAAACTTTTTCAATAATTTTAACCTTTATTTGTTCCTGAGTTAGATAATTTTTGTCATGAGACCTGAATGAAATCCTACCCTCGTTTTACCACTGCCTGGGTAACTAGGACATATGCGACTTCCATCAGAGCATAAGTCACAAATTTTTACCTTTGGCATTGGGCTTGAACACACATCAGTGACAATTTTGCTTGTAAACTCAGATAGCTCTTTTGGCTAGGAAAACCCAAGAGAATTTGAAAACTGTTACTCTCTGTAAAGCTAGCCACATAGTCTAAGGCATTCAAATCCAGACCAAATACACTTGGAAAAGATGGCAGCACATGCAGAACATCAGCATTTTGCTAAATCACTTTGTTTGCCAAATCATGTCCTTCTCTGGAGGACTGCCATCCAAACCTGGAAGATGAAAAAGCAAGGGATTCGTGCTTTTTAAAGAATGGCAAAATGTTGTCAGATCATAAGATATATGAAAAAATACTGCCAGCTGCTCAATTTACTGAAACATTCTGAGAGAGTGTAGTGCAGATGAGAGGGCAGAAATTGGCTTAGGATCAGGAAATATCTTGTACTGGAACAATCAGCCAACATACAAGAAAGAGCCTGAAAAAACTGTAGGACTAATTATGTAATATACATATGTTTCCCATAAACTTGACTTTCAAATTCAGAATAATTTACAATAATTAAAAGCATTCTCCAACTCAGGTCAAGACATCAGAGTTGTTGAAGTGCTGGTAACGACTAATGCTTGATATATTTTCTTTGACCATTTCTACTACTGGAAGTTACATTTCTTTTTCTCTTTTTTTTCTTTTTTAATTTTTTAAAATCTTTTTTTATCCTTTTTTTTTTTTTTTTTTTTTGAGAGAGAGAGAAAAGGAAAGATAAGCAAGCCTTCAGGAAGAAAAAAAAAATCCATAGGGGGAAAAAAGTAAGTTTTTCAAAATTCTAGACCATTTCTCTATATCCCTGCATCATACCTATGATTTGATTGAATTTTAGCATAGTGTTGACTTCTGTTCTCTTAATTGCATGCAGCTATTGAATGAAAAGTGACAACAGAACATGATTTAGATATGACATAATAGAACAAGGTTTTATTCTGCTTCTGTTTGTGCTGTTTGAAGGAATAAGCTTTTAGGGTGCCAAAATTATTGCTAGCCTTGTTAACTACTTTGGAAGCAAAATAGTTGACATAAGGATAGCCAAATCTGTTCTTTTATGAAAGTGTAATAAGACAGAAAATCATTTCATTGTCAGATAATGCTTCAGGTTATATGACACAATTAGATTTGCAATAAACTACAAACAGATTTGATAATGTCACTTACAACAATAATCCTGGAAGAAGCAACAGTGTAGCATTCAGCTTCCTGACGCCAATGAGCTGGAAACAACCTGCCAGGTATCAGCTGATTACCCAATCCAGAGTTACACGTATGAAACCAAAACCAGACTTCGACAGGCTATAGATCATATTTTTTAAAATTTGTCTCCCAACTACATAACAAGTTTAGCTCCAGTCTACGTACATTAAGATTCCAAACACTCAGCTCATTAGTCTAATCAAGGGATGGGAAGACCACACAAATGTATGGATTGTTCAGCAACCCTGACCCCGCTCATTCACACACATGTAATAGCCCTGCCATTCACTCATGCATAGAAATGATCACAAAAGCAAACAATGCCGTGCTCACTCATTCACTTAATTAGTTAGTCACTGTTTCACTCACTTGGTTGACTCAGCCCTTCATACTTACAGCCTTAGAATCTCATCTCACTTTCCCAGTGAGTAATGCCAATTAAAATTCACTTAAGGCCCACATAGATTGAGAAAATCAGAATTACACCCTCAGTCTGACTGATACTAAACTTCATGAAGCAATCTCTCAATGTGACTTGGAATATTTTAAGATCTTAAGTGGAAATTTAGTGCTGCACAGGCCTTGCCCAGCCTTCTCTTTTTCTCCTCTTTAACTCTCTTGCTTTGAAAGCAAAAGATGTGTTTCTGCCCTTGGTATTATTTAAGTAAGCATTATTGAGAGCAAAATCTGGCTTTTTGTATGTAAATTATAGAAAAGGTTTCAACACTTACGTAGTTGTCAGCCAACTATGCTTCAAAAAACATTTCCCAGCATCAGTCTGACCAGACACTCAGTTATTTCATAATTTTCTTGGCTAAGGTCCAGTTCCCTTAATTTCTCTTAATTGTATGTTTCATACCCAGCATGAAGGCTTCAGAGAGGAAAGCGATATGTAACATTTTAAAATTGTTAAACCAATGACCTTTTTTATTCTATGATACAAGTTGGAGACAAATTTAAATTGGTCATTCTTTCCATTACATACCTGACCAGCATATTCAGCTGACACCTAAAATGTAATGTTGTCTGTCAGTCTCATGACCAAGTCTTGCATCACTGCATGACAGAATTTAATGTACAGGTCTGTCTGTATTTGCACATACACATAAATCACTGCAATGGTGATTCTTTCATAAAGCATGGCCATAAAGCATGAGAAGCTTATCGTCTCCTGATTTTAGAAATAGATTATTTTCCCAGTAAAAGATTTCTCAGACCAGCAGCAGAGTGTACTTTTTTTACCATTTTGATCTTCAGAGATGTGTATATTACAAAGAACTGCATATTTGCCAAAAAATAATTAGAAATAACTAGAAATCCTTAGACCTAGGAAATAAACTCATTGACACAACATCGCAGTAGTGAATGGGTCTGTGTAATCCCTTTTCTCAATTGCATTGATTTGTGGGTGTTTTTATGGAGGGTTAAGATTGGAAAAGAAAAAGTCCAGGGCGCAAATGGGATAGATATTCTGTATTTCGTACATCTCCACAAACGTTTGTGAACACCTTATTTTTATGACTTTCATTTGTTTATTTAATGGGTGGATGAATAACATTATCTTTTTACTTTCACTGTAAAGTCTTTACCAAACATCGTCTTAAACTGATTTTTGACTATATAACTTACCAGTCCTGGCTAGATTTAACAGTTTGTCAAATCCACTTTCAAACTATAGGTTTTCCTTCCTATAAAGGCAAGAAGACTGGGTGTTTTTCATTCAGTTTAATCAAGTTTATGTTGATAAACATTATTTTCATTTTTACATTTATGAATTTACTAACCTGAATATGTCAGATCCCATGTATATACACATAACGTAATATGCATTATTTTAATACAGGCATGTAGGGTTGGCATAACTGCAAATACCTCCTACTATTTTAGATGTCAGGATTAGGTAATTCTAGGACAGAACAGGACAGGACAGTACCTTTACAAAGTAGGAGATGAAAGTGGACATGACAAAAATATCAAAGAGAGAATGAGGAGGGGTAAAGGATGCTAAAAATGGAGGCATATGAATGGCAAATTTACACAGAGATGGAAGGGTGGTTACATTTGGAGGTAATCCTTTGGAACTGAGATGATGAACAGAGGAAAGATATTTCATAACTGCATTTGCTTTTGCAAACAGTCTGACTTATCACTACATGTATGTTGCACGTGGCTGTTTGAAGAAGTATCTTCTGCAGCCAAAGATGAAGATTTGATTCCAGTCAGGGAACTCTGTCCATCCACTAGGGTAATTCAGCCACTGCCACTGGAGGACTTTAGCATATCAGAAACACAACATTAAAATAGAGCTCAGGCTTTTAATCTTGGATTTGGCCTGATGGGAGATCATCATCCATCAACGCTCATTGAATATCCACTCAAACCTTTAAATCTGCAGCAAAATTCTCCCCTGTGAGTGGCACACTCAGCAGTATCATACAGCTACACTGCCAAAACTACCTGGAAATGCAGCCAGGGCTTTGCAATTTAATTCTCAGGCATATGTCTTCATGGCAATTTTGTGATATGATACCATTTAGACCTTTAAATTGTTTGAATATAACAGTAAGCGCGGATCAGGTGAGGAATAAAAAGAAAAGGAAATGCAAGCAGACGAGGATGAGAAAGTATTTTTCTCACACAACTTATGCAGCTTCTATGACCGCAAAATAATCAGAAATAGATTCTTTGAGGTGAAAGAATTTCCTATAGATAGTCTTAAAGACAAATTTATTTCCAGCTGAAGGCAGGCAAAGTTGATTAATCTGTTTCACAAATTGGAATGGATGATCACATGCAATAAGCTTCATCTCTGCATATTAAAGAAAGTTAACAGAAAATCACTTATGCTGCTTCAGTTGTTGTATAAAAACAACACTGGAACTTTCCTTTCAGCAACATTTCTCCTTAGAAAAAAGGATACTCTCCCGCACTTAATATAGAGCCATAGTCTGAGTTAATTGTTTGCACCACACTTGCTCCCACCTTTATTTGTCTTGCATCCCCAGTAGAATCGCCTTGAATACAGTATGACAGAGCTGAGGTGGCCCAGCACACTGAAAACACTTACACCCAGTATAAAATATATTACATACCTTTATCATGACACATGAGGCAAACATTCAGTGGAAGGTCAGGTAGCTTTCTGTTACTTGGGGATGTGTGTGAGGTGTGTGTGTGACTGATGCGTTTGCAGAGCTAGGAACCAGCTGCATGTGTTACCATTCACAGCAACAGATGCAGGCAGCTCATAAACGGCACAGAAATCTGTGCATTTTCCTGTAACAGCACTGCATCAAACCCTGGCTACGTTTAGCAACGCACCCCGTTACACTTTCTTTTCATGCGTACAATCTATTTTATTGTCATGGTGCTCCAGTGTTAGACAGTACACCCACACTTGCCACTGAACACATTTTGCACCTAGAATGAGGACATCTCCTTTGGTTGGGTGAGTTTCCAGGTACTGGCTCTTGTGACAAGTGCATCAAGTGAGTCGGCAGCCACTCCTTCAGCTGCACAGCAGGCAAAGAGTCCACAGCAGGAGTAACTTCTGCTAGCAGGGACCCTTAGAGCACAGTGTGGTGCTTCTATCAGGGGCACGCCTTTGTCAGTGGCTCTGTGCTGCTGTCCTTTCCAGGCTCCAGGCCCTGTGCCTTCAGGTCACAGCACTCTACTTTCAAGTGTGCAGGAAGCCAGGAAGGACAGTGCAGGACCCTCAAGCACCATTCCTGAGATGCGGCAGGTCTGACTGACACTGGTGTATGTGCTATACATTGCAGGGACTCGTCTCCTCCTCATTTATCCTAAGGAACACCATACCCAAAGTTACGTTGGCCTATTTTCTGATTATTAAATTCAATTCTGCAGAGAAGCATATGGCAAATGGGGAAAAAAAAAGAGGTCAGAAAGGGTGGGCAAAACGGTTCATAAGGTTGCATTTCTTTCAGGGAAATTGGTCCATAAGTACCATTAAGATATTAATGGAAAAACATTTTAAAACATAGCTGATCTCAAAGTGGCTAGTTACAAAACATAGTCATTAATTGCTTGTTAAAAGTTAACACAACCCCCCTGCTTTTTCATAATAATGCTACAAGAGGCCAATTCTTAAAAAAGGGTAGAGTATATGCTGATTACTGTGTAATCATTGCTGTGCATAAGAGATAAATGTTATTACAGATTTAGACTGTACTTACTTTAGATTTTAGATTGTACTTACATTTCCATGTATGTAAACATTTTGTAAAATCTCATCAAATTCACATGGAACAAAATGCAGAATTTCAGACACACAACAAGCTGCGGTATCAGGAAAAGTACAGAGTTAGGAAATGAGTGATTAATGTATGGATGGCACTTTTTGAATAAATAAGATATATTAAAAAAACCCAAAACACGAAGAAACAAAGATCACGCCCCTTAAATGTACTGCTGGATGAAATATTACTTGCAGTGCTACCGGCTTTGATTGTAGGGGTAGGTGTAACCAGGACAGGGTGTGCATCCTCCTTCCCTCCCCTCCACCGAGCAAGGGAGCTGAAACACAAGCAGACTGAACCTCTCGTGGCTGTGTGACTAATCTGTGGAGCCCACCAGCCCGCGCCACAGAGGAGACCCAGCCCAAAGCTGCACACAGCTTTGTTATGCTGCCATTCCGGAGCACAAAGGAAAGCGACGCTGCCATCAGCAAGTCACCAGCTTATCTACAAGAATTACGGATGCAGCTATCGGCGTGTCTGCGCCGGGCTGGCGGTGCTGGGGGCAGCCCTGCTTGTGCCTCTCCGGAACGAAACCGGGTGGGCAAGGGGAAAACTGGCCAACATCTCTCGTTATTCCAGGCCAAGGTAGTTCCCAGACAGGTCTTGCTTGGTTCCCCCAGCCAGATAGAAAAATACCATATGATTCTGACTACACAGAATCTTAGGATAATAGTGCATAAAGAATAACCTGTGCTTTGGAAATACTGCCTTAATTGAGATGCTAAAAATATCTAAAAGAAACCAGTTAACTGTTAATTTTGCTTTGTAGCAAAAATTTTGTTTGTACCTTTTTTTTCCTGGACTCAAATGCCACTCTTTTAAAGGGTGAGAAGAGGCACATAAGGATCCCCCCATGGAAGCAATCATAGTTAGGAACACCCTCTGATGCTGTCAAACAATAATTTTTATATCTAACTGATGCTGGTGATCTAGCACTGACAAATCCTTATTCTACTTTTTAGTCACACATGCAAAAAGAACGTACATGTTACATTCATGTGTTGGAAACATGGAAAAAGCTCTTCTACAGTGTGTTAGCTATAAAAAAAAGTGCAAATGCTTTCAACAGTTCCAGAAGGGTCTAAACCTGATACCTTTTTCTTGAGCCTGATTTATTTCATCATGTAACACGTGCATATTTCTTCAATGTTAGTCATTTTCTCAGAAGCCCTGTTCTGTGCTGCCACCAGAATTCACTCTCTTCAGAAGGGCTCCCCAAAATACCAGGTTTTGTAATTCTTTCAAAAATTGTTGCACTATTTTTGCCTAAAGATCAATCTGAATGTCTCTGCATAGCACAGATCCTTGTTCAAATAGTTGTTCTTTAATCACAAAAATACAGCAGAAACAGAAAACCACTTGGGTGGTTTGCTCTGTGAAAACAGAAAGTCTGTATGCAGCTTGTTGCAGCATTAAACCCCTGTGTAGAGAATCAAACAGTTGCTAAAATTCTCCTGGGTTTTTGAGACAGGCTGAACTACGGATCAGGAAATCGGCACCTCATGGAGTTTCTTGACAGGAGTTCATCAGTTTTAGCATCTAGAACGGAGCCTTGGTGGAGAGGTTGTTTTGCTACAGTGCAAAGGAGAAAGAGTAACTCAGTTCAAAACATGTTATGTTTTCTAGTTTCAGGTATAGCTGATGAATAACCTTCTGTGCAAGAGAGGAAAAGGACGTGATCAGTGCTGAGGTCTAGTTCACAGGGTAGGTTCTACAATGCAGATTTTTCCACCTTATGACTGAGTGTACTTGTTACATCAAGTTACCTCACACTTATTTAGCAATTGTTATTTTTCTTGCTGACTAAAACCGGAACACATGAAGTGCAACTTGAAGGATCAAAATAAATTACAAAACCTAAGTTGTGAATGACTGGGTAGCCATTTTGGTGGTGGCAGCCATCTTGGGGCAGAATAGATTCAAAATAGCTGAGTTTCCAGAAATGACTAGTATTTTTCAAACGTAATATTTTAAAGACAATCTTCCCAATTGTCAGCCACTCCGCCAGAATTAGAGGAAGGCTATAGCTATCTACCACGCTATGACATGTAACCGTAACAGGAAATAATTTTTGCTGCATGTTTTTTGCTCATAACTCATGAAACCCCAGAGATTTAAAAAAAAAAAAAAAAAAA
>VZRV01009905.1:5224116-5329801 GCA_013398115.1 Falcunculus frontatus
GGGGGCGGCGGCTCCCGAGGAGCAGCCGCCCCCCGCGTCCCCTTCCCGCGGGGCGCCGGCGGGGAGACACGCGCGCTCCCGGCCGGTGACAGCTGGAGGGGGGAGACATGGAGTCTGGAGTGCCCTTTGTCTAAGTTGGCTCCGTCCAGCCCGGCCGGCGGCTCCGATCCCCGCCTGGTGGGGCGCAGACCCCGGCTGGGGGCGAGCTCGCCGCCACTCCTCCGAAGGGCGGGGGGCGGCGAGCGGGTGGCGAGAGGGAGAACGGGGGGAGACCCGGCGGTTCCCTTCCCCTCCTCTCCGCTCCAGCCGGCAGCACGCGGCGGCGGCTCCGGCGCGGGCAGAGGGAGGTGTGTGTGAGCCCGGCGCACGCCGGGCAGGGGAAATCCGTGTGCCCGCCGTGGGCAGCGCGGCACACAGCTCGTCCCTCTCCTCCCGGGAGGCTGGGACAGGTCCGCCCGGGCTCCCGGAAGCCGGGGCGAGCCGGGCGGGGAGGCTGAGCGCGCCCCGGGCCGCCCACGGGACGGCGGGGCTGGGCTGGGGGCTCCCGCCCCTGCCTTTGGGGCGCTCCAGGCTCAGCGAGGGAGCTCATGAGGGGCCGGGGGGTAACTCAGTCTGGCGGCTGCTCCGGCGAACTTCCTAATCGTGAAGGACACCGTGCGATCCCGATCTTCCAGAGCGCCGCAAGAAAGTTAATAAATAGCTGAAAATTCAGGGGGTTTGGGTCTAATGTCGCCAAGCACGGCGTTACGGAGCGCTGTCTAAAACTAGGGTGTCTGGGGAGGTGCGAAGGAGGGCACTGGGCTGAGCCGTCCCTGAGCAACAAATGGTTGGCTAAAGAAATCGATGTGTTGTGGCATCACGCACATGTATTTAACATTACCAGGTCTTCATGGTGATTCAGAAATTGTTATTCATACACAAAAGAAAAGGAGTGCATGCACAGATGTGCGGCAGGAATGGGATAACAAACTTGTACATTACTCGAGATACTTGTTTCTAACTTACAAAGTACCACACTGATTTTGTTGGAGCAAGAGAAAAGTTTTTTGTATTTTTAAAGCTGGAAGTTCAGATTCTTGGTCTCTCTGATAAGAACCATTTAACAGTTTGGAGGGTGTAGTTTAGGATAGGTTTGTAGCAGGATAGGTTTGTCTTTGCATAAGTCTAGCAACGCTAATTTCAGCTATTATGAGTTTGGTTCTTACTAATACTGATTTCAGTGAAGCGTTTTTACCAGCGCATTTAGTGTAATCTTCACTTCTAACTAGGGATTTTTCTCATAGATAGGTTAATATTTTTTTAGGGGTCGGCTCATTCAGATTCTTTATGCAATTTATAAAAATTTAAAGGTCGTTCTTTGTTTGTCCCCAGTGTCTATATCAAATTGAGAGTCCGGGGAATGTTTATTTGTGGTAACAATAAAGCATCTTCAGAAGGGTGAGTATTACTTGTACATAGTGTACTATAACTAGTCTCACTAGTGACTATTAAAATGTGAATATTTGAAAGCTACGAAGTCTTTCAGAAAACATGCGGAATTCCAGTATTTAGGAGATGTGACTCAAAAGTTTACTGTGATGTGTTGAATGTTTTTAAGAGCTGGTACTTTATGAAGTACTGGGTAAAAAACGTTACATTTCTTGTTCTGGAGTTTCCTTTACAAGAGAAAAAAAGACAGGGAAGGAAAAATATTTTTTTCCTTCCTCCATCTCCATGAGAAATGAAGTTAACAATTAAAGTTAAACAACCTGTGGAGAAATCTGTGACAGTATAATATTCCACGAGATGCCAGCTTCTATTTTTGTCTGGAAGTTTGGAAGGATTCAAGACTTTAATTTAGGAGAAAAATTGGGAAAAACTTTCAGGTTCTGTCACAGATTTTTTAATATGTAATTTCACCTTGAAAAGTGGCAGACACGGAAATCTGCACCTTTAGAAAGTCAGATCTGCACCTTCATAAAATGTCACTGCTCATTTTAAAATGAGCTAAAGTGGTGGTGTGTAAACTTAGGCCAGAGACTTGAAATTCAAGCTCAATCTTTTCGCCCCCTGCTGTGTTTTCTTCCTTTCTTGCTAAAATTGCCAGCAAGCTGAAATATGGTGATTTCTTTGAAGATATGCTTTCAAATTGGTTTTTGTTTGTTCTGTAACATTGCAACCTTCATAGGTGAAATGTGAATATTCCTGCACTACTTCTTACCTGCAAAGAAACTTTGGCTTGGGGAGAAGGAAATTTTTGTAGTGCATTATTGAATGCATGATCTGTGTTAAATATATAGAGAGTGCACGCCCCTTTCTGTAAAGCAGCTTATGTCAGAATAAGCTACATCTAGAATCCAGTGCAGGACAACAGTGCTCCCAGGAAAGTTGGTGCACTCTAAAATTCCTCTTGCAATTAGTCAAAAGAAGTGTTCTGACACCATTCAGGAGACAGTTCAGCTTCCTTATCCATACAGATCATTGATGTGTTTTAATAAGTTCACAACTGTAATGTTAAAACTGAAGAACAATTTTAGATGACAGTTCTATATTCATGTGATTGAACAGTGAGAGTTATTTTTAAAAATGGCTGCAATACTGACAGAACGCACATTTAATAAATGTCTGCTTTACGTTGTGTTTGGGCAAAAGTGCTGTGGAAAAACTTTAGCGTTGGCTGTAATCTGGAAGTTCTGCAATTCTACTGTTAGTACTTACGGATGGATCTTAGCTGACTTAAGGAAAAATATCTGTGAAGCTTTAGGGGGAATAACGTTTTCCCCATCAGGGATGCTGAAAATCTCAGGAACAGAACCTGGCCTTTGCTAAGCAAGGAAGTTCACTGAGTCGAGAAAGTAATTTTGGCAGTATTACTTATCCAAGCAAAATTCACTTTTAACCAGATTTTTTAAAGAGTGAAGCAAATGGGCTGTATACTGTAAATACAATTCTTAATGATTTGATGGAGGCTTTTGCGTAATACGTACATTAACAAACAAGACCACTGTTAACAGAAGCTGTAGGACAGTAACAGGAGGTTTATTTTAATGTTAAAGCGGCTTCCAACCTTCTGTTCCTTCCGTCAGCGAGGTCCACGGAGAGCTGTGCTGGGCCTGTTGAAGTGGTGTCTGATTGAAGACAGCATCTGTAAATGTATCTATCTATAAATGTATCTACACATTTAACACCTAAGTGTATGACTTGTACAACTGTTCTGGAGTGGCTAAGTCAGTCTTTAAATGGATGAGTTACTCCTGCACTGACATAGATTAGGGAATAATTTTAGTTAAAGTAGCTGTGTCCGTGAGGAAAACAGTGAGGCAAACTAAAATCTTGTATAAAATGTACCCAAACCAGCAAAAACTTGTATAAAACATATGCAGAAGAGAGAGGAGTGCTTCACAGGGGGGTGATGAAAACACTTCTTACAAGTTAGTCAAATGCTCAGGTTTGTTTTTTAGCTCTGAGTATATGCCCAAGGGTTTTGTTGAGCTAAAGATTAAAAGGAAAACAATGTACAGAATTACTAAGTAGGTATCCTATCTGTTCTCACATATATGAGTTAAAGACTTTGGGATGTTGCTGTGTGTATCTATTTATGGATGAGGTGAAACTAAAAATGAGATTTATTGAGGGGCAGTTCTACTGAGCTCCAAGCAAGAAACAGGGAAGTTTTCTAAAACATGCTGCTTTCTGTAGCTGATAGTAGTAGGCACTTTGATTGTCACAGTCTTCTTCTAATTGTACACCTAGATTTCCACTAAGATGGGTCAGACTGTGGACTTGGTTCTGAATTAAGAGGTAAAATAACACTAGTAAACTTGAGTAGAGGCAACTCTTAAGAAGGGTGAAAAGTATAATTTGCATATAAAATTGGCAAATTAAGCTTCTTTTAAAAATACTTTAAAAAAAAGAAATTTTAAAACATATAATGAGTTATTTAGCCACAGGTTTGTAAATTGATTATAATTTAAAAATATTGAGAGAGAAGAGTATGTTTATTAGTGTCTCTGCTGTGTCCAGAAAAAAATGTAAACGAACAGCGCTTACTCCCAGATTAGTGTGGATCACACTCTTGTTTATGAAACCTTTTGGCTACGTGGCTGAACCTTGGATATAGGATTTTTCATTTATTGTGCCTCTGCTCTGCTTGTGAAAACTACTGTTGACTTGGAATGATTTATAATGCATTCTGTGCTTCCTATCTAGTGGTAAAATCAGTAGTACTCTTAAGGTAAGAAGGCCATTTGGACATTTAGATAGATACTGCGCGTGATCTGAATGCTGTGGATAAAAATAACAGTGTAATGATGTGAATGGATCAGCACAGTGTTGTCATTTGCTTGAAAATGTGATGTAGTACTTCCAAAGCTTCTAATTGGGATATATATGGTTTCATTAGCAAATGAGGTAAAACTGGTGTCTTACTGTGTGCAAATAAAACTTCCTTGATACATAATTACAGAATACTCCAGAATTTGCTATTATCTTTCTTTTTTTGTATATACATATGGTGCCTGCTTAAATAACGTTGTATGTGTAATTATGCAAGCAAAGTAGTACAAATTGCAGTCCACATCCTAGGCTTTCTTAGATATGAACTGAAAATAAATCTTTACAGGAGGGTATGATTTCTTTATATTTTTAAATTGTTTTTTGATCTAGAACCAGGCCTATTTCCCTTGTCAGTATTTTGTTGTAACTGGCTCCTTTCCATTCTGCCTTTTACATGGTTAGTTCAGTTTTTCCTGCCATGCATTCTCTTTTCGCAGCCTGCATGTTCGGTTTAAATCCCTAAGCCATCAGATGTAATTTAAAGAAACAAAGTATTTGAAAGGAAGGAAATTCAAATCTTCAACTCATATATAATTCCAATTTTTAAAAATGTGTGCTGGTTTCCTTTCCATGTTTCTTAGCGTGAGTGGATCTGGCAAGCTTTATATTTTTGGTGTGTAGTCTGATTTCGTTTTTACTAATAAGATAAAAAATTTGAGAGCTGGAATTCATTTTGCTGCTTCTGTCAGACGTTGTATGGATGCATGTTATAGATACTTGATTCACCCGTGGAACTGCACAGTGGCAAATGGATTAAAGTCGTTATTATCATCTCTTTTTTAGTGTTACAGTATATAACCAGGACAGTGTAAATTCTGTCCTTTGTGATGACTTCTTCCTGTTGTACTTCCACTAGTTTGGGCCATGTTTCTAGTGAGTATTTATTGCTAATGTGTTTAGTGCAAAGCTGAATCCAATAATTATTGGAAGGAGAGATCTACATATGTTGTTTTATTCTTAACATAGTTTAACCATTACTGGTGCTCAGTACATGGTTGCTTTGAAACTGGGAGACATAAGGTCCCAAGACCTTACTTAGTATTTGCAGTTGTCTTCCACAGTCTAAGCGAGATGTTTTCTTTTTCACTGGAGGGTGGTGATTTTTTTGTGTTTGCATGTTGGGTTTTTTTTTCATTTTGGCTTTTTGTTTTCAAGAATAAACTGTTTTTTCAAGATAAACTGTTTCTAATTAGTTTTCTGCATTAAGTCAAGCTTCTGGAAATGTACTATCGGTGTTTTTTTTCCTTTATAAGCAACATCTAATATAATATGCAGGTGGATTAATTGCCATATTCCTTACAGAATAGGGATGCCATACATTAGACCCAGTTATTTTGTGAAATTTAAAATGATCATTTTTTAAATAACTCTTATGGTTACTTTCATCATTTGAAGCTCATTTTGGAGTTATTCAGGCAAACGGCAAATACCAGTTCGGCTTCAAATTTGCCAGACTGCTCTACAGTAAATTCTGCATATGTGGAAGTGTAATGTCTTTCAAAGTTTAGGCTATTTGCCTATGCAGGGAAAGAGTATGGAATAACTGTTGAACCTGAATTGTTGTGCATCAGGGTTTTTCCTGTATGGAGTTTGTGTTGCTTTTGCAAGTATGGATTGAACAGAAGAACCTGTGGCTATTTTAGTTTTTAGAGTATAAAAGGTGTGTCCACAAAACAAGTTCAGGTGGAGTAGTCTGTGCTCTTCAAATTCACATCATAAATTATTTTGCCTGTGGAGACATGTCTTAAGTGTTCCCAGCAAGTGTTACTTTTTCTGCCAGATTTATCCAGGATATCAAAAAGCTAAATTTTTAAGAGATGGAGGTGTTAGGCAACAGAGGTTAATTGGAATGTGTGTGGGAGTCATCTAACTCCTCTGGGTGTCTGTGAATGAGTGTGAAGAGAGAAATTCCGGAGGTACACGTTTGAGCAACTCAAAGGTGAAGCTCACGTTTTATGCATAAAACTCTGCTTTCTCCTGACAAATAGCCAGGCTTGGTCTGCTGTGAGGAACGTGGGATGGTTTTAATTGTGACTTGTAAGAAGTATGATCAAATTTGGGCTTGAAACTTTTTGTTGCTGTGGTGCTGCTTGGAGTTTTAAAATGTTTTATTTGTTTTTTGAGCCAAATAGTCTTACTCGTGCATGCAAATGTTAGAAGTATTTATAGATGCAGATATCCAAGTGGAAGGCAAATAGTTGCATTACCTGCTGTGTGGTGTTCGGCTCGTGTTGCCCAAAGTGAAGTGAGATGTCAGTCAGTTTCAGTTACTGCCAATTTGTTTTAGCCTTTAATATAAAATACTCATTTATGATCTCCCTGTTCTCTCTTCCCCCTCCCCCCACCCAAGTGGATGAATACTTGAACTTCTTATTTTTATTTCCAAACGGGTATTTTCCTAAAAGTATCGAATGTTGAAATGTGCTGGAAGAAAGTGGTAATGTAGGGAATTTAGAATTTTTTTTCTTTGAAATGGGTTACTCTTACTCCGTAAGTGGTATTCAGTAATGATTTAATGTCTGTTTTTATTTCTCTAAATCCTGAAGTAGGGACACAGAAAGATTTTTTTGAAGGGAAGAATAGCTTTGAAAGTTACAGGCTTGCTTATACAGATTGACAGAACACTCCAGTATGGATTTATCTTTTTCTTTTAAGGACTGTCTGAAAACAAATTACGCTGTGTTACTTTTTGTATTCCACTGTTGTATTTGTTTAAAGAAATGTATGGAAAAACTAATTATTTGTATTGAAATCTTGTTTTCTTATAAACAGACATAACATTTTTATTCTTCTCTACTGAAGAGAATGAAACTGAGAAGCATCCATACCACTGTTTCTTGATGAGTAGATGTTCTAAATGAAGAACTCCCACAAAATGAGATAATGTCAACATAAATCCAAAGGCAGGGTGCTATTAGGAAAAAAGAAGTCATCAAACTCTTGCCCTCCTTCTTTGTCTCAGAAAATCTGAAATTAGCTTGATTTCTAGAACAGTGCTGTTGTGGGATCTTGCTCAGGTACTTCATGTTTAATCAACCTATAATTAGTTCCAAAAACTTTTAAATGATTGGAGGGTTTTGTTGTGACCAGGTGAGTTCTTGTGGGTTTTAAAAATTATTATTATTTAAATTTCTGATTTAAATGTAGCAATTTAAGCAGATTGATTAGGATTATTTTAGATGTTAAGGAACACAAATTTGACTATTTTCTGAAGTGCTTCTGGAAGATCAAGAGTTACTTATGAACTCTGAGCTGCAAAGTTTTTAAAATGCTGGCAGATAGAGTAAGGGGTGTTGAATACTGGCAGTTGCTTTGCTTTGATAGTTTTTTAATGCAGAGAAATGAAAGATTCTCATTTAAAATGAGTAAGAAGATAAATTAAGATTTCTCATGTTTTTCCAGGAAGCAAAAGGGAGTGAAGCACCATTTTTTTCTATTTAATATCCAAGAGCTGCTTGACTCCTCATTCTTTCCTTTCTTTCTTCCTTGTCCATGGGAGTTTTTAATATCTGCCTGGTCAGTATATAATAATGGTAGAAACTCCTGAGAGGGATTTTAATGCAACATAGTGTTAAACTAGGTATGTGAATGAACTGCTAGGGGAGAAAGCAAGAAATAAAATGCTGTAGGAGGTAAACTAATATTTATATTTAAAAAAAAAATCAGATGCGGAGCATGGTTGAAGAGAATGTTCTGTGAGCCCTCAAGCTGACGTGTTCTCCTCCTGTCTTGTATGTCAGTAAAATGAGCTGCTCTGACTTACTAAGTGAGGAGAGAATCTCAAAAAATAAGTGGTATGAACTGAGCACGTCCAGAAACTGATCTGCAGACGTAGGCATTTAGTACGGTCACAAGGAGCTGAAAATTGAATGCCTAAGGCCATGGGTCAGTGTCTTTAGGTGGGGCCAGAGTGTCTGGATGCTCACTTTCTTCAGTCAAAGGCAGGAAGGTATTTTCAGCCAGAAATCTTCCTTGCTTCTGTCAATGGCTGCAAAAATGCTCCTTCTGTCAGGAGGGAAATGATAGCACAGGTGCAAGTAAAAGTGCTTCTTTTTGTAGCAATGCCAGCATAAAGTAGGGATGATGCTTGAAAGTCAAAGCTGGCAGTTTTTGTCTGGTATGTTTGGGCAGTAATGAGGAACTGTGTTTGGAGAGATTACTTTAACTGTTAAAAACAGACTGGAAACAGTAATTGGTGAAGGAAAGTACGTGTTGTGATCAAGGCAAGCCGAAGTCAGGAGTTAAATATGTGGAGGGGAAACAGGTGCTCCTACCAAACCTGGACTGAAGGTTAGAATTCCTAATATCTAAGATAGGAGCATTTCCTAGCACCATCCAGGTGTACAGTGCAGGATTTTAGTTGCTGTAAAATACTGTATGTAATTATGTTACATACTGGAGCGGAGAGCAGTGACAGTGAGCCTTTGGAATGGTGGCTGGCTGCAATGCCATTGCTTGGATGGGGGCTGCTCTCCGTTGACATATCGGTGTCTGCAGCCCTAAGTGGTATTTCTCCCTACTAATTTTCTTTTTAATGACTTCCCCAATCTTTATTTTTTATAGAATATGTGTTCATGCTGGAGCTTTTCATAATGCCAGAGCATTTCTAGTCCTTCATGAATCTGTTGCAGAACAAATACGTAACTTAGTGGACAGTACACCATGCCACATTTGGCTTATGTTTGCCATTTGCATCAGGAGTTCCTGTAGAGGATGTATGCAGAAGGGCACATCAGCCTTGTTATCACAGGAAGGCTAAAAATCAGCCATTTAGAGGAAATTCTGACATGCTGCTTAGCTCACATTCAAGGTATTGCCTATGTTATAATAATTTAATAGCCCCTCTAGTGGTAGCTTGTTTTAGTTTGGGGAATAATACTGCAAATAAAAATATAGTCATTACAGTTAGTAAGTTAGTTTCATAGTAGTACTACTACAAATAAGTAGTTTAATTGGATTAAATATGTCATGAAACTGTGCTCTTAGTTCACTGATAGTCACTCATACATAGCTGTAAGAGAAAAGGCTGGGCATAGTCATTTTCTATGTGAGAGATCAAGGTAGCATTTGATGACCAGGTGTGAATTTCCCACAAAACGGAGATTTTTTTTTTTCTTTAAGCCTGTTTTGAAATTAGCTGAAATTCTTACCCAAAAGACACAGGAAAGCATCTCATTAGTCTTGAGTATCTTGAAGTATGAATTGGGAGCTATTAACTTAAAGAGCTATTGGGGTAGTAAAAAGGCCCAAAAAACCATTGTGTTTGGGAAGAAATAATTGAGGCGGCACATCTTTCAAGGTTTGGGGAAGCAAATCGTAGACTAGTTGCTTATTGTGAACATGGGTACCACTTGACTTGCTTAGTGATTTCTTCTAGAACATTAAATTTAAAAATTAAAAAAAAAAAAAGGAAAAAAGCCAAAAACCCCAGACCAAAAGGCGATCAACCATTTAATGTTCCAGGGTAGAAATCAGGCTTCTGATCTTAAGTATGCCAAGCGCAAGCTAAGGCTGTAGTCACTTAAATGGCAGAAAGTAAAAGGTCTGTAAAGAGTGACGCTTCAAAGGCACAAAGGTTGGGCTATAAGAGAAGCAGAACCCCATTAGGATAAGAAGACAACTAATGTGAAAATAACAGCCCTTATATGTGGTCTTTTATTTATCTTAAACATAATGTTAAGTTTAAGCATTCTAGTTAGACTGCTTTCTTAATTAGTGAAGAGCTTTTCAACCTTTTTTAATTACAGTTTCTAAGAGAGAGAGCTGAAAGTTCCAACTGTACTGTTAACCAGACAAGGCATCTTTCAAATGAACCAACACATGGAATAGTAGTGGGAAGGAGTATGTGAACTAACTAGTTGATGGAGTTGTTAAAGCAGACTAACATTTCTACTGATTATAAGAATCAGTGATTGCACACCAAACTGAAGAGTTTAGTCTGATTAAACTCTTAATCATTTTAATTCACAAATTATTGTTCCTTTAATGGTAGTGTTTTTCACGTTGTGTCTGTAGCAGATTGAAATACTAAGAATGTTAGCTCTGATTGTTTTCATCTTTTGAAAATTAACTGAAATTTAAAAGGCAAACAAACTCCCTAGCATGAGCTTTAGAAATAGCGTGGTCCTTGGTTTTGAGGTGGTGGACCCGGCTGAGAGATGTGTTGACTTGTAGAACAGTTTTAGATCTAGAAGTCATCTGATCTAGTCTCCCACTTGGGTTTGGCCAGCACTGAAGTCGTGTTTTCTGGACCAGTTTTAAAATGTTTTCAAGAATGGAGATTCTAACACCTTTGCTTAATACATTCCTATGCTTGACCACACTCACTGAGAAGAATTTTCTTCCAACAATGAAATGAAATCCCTTGCTGAGTCTTGTCTGTTGGTGCTTGTATTTTCCTTTTAGCATGGGTTAGAATGTTTTGGTAGAAGAGCTAGAACAGTGCTCCAGTTCTGTGATTGTCTGGGTTTAGCTCTGATTTGTGTAGGAAAGCAGGCTATTCAGGGAGTTAATTCCATTATGTAGTGGTTGAAATTCTCGGAGGGACTCGTTCAATTTTGATAAGGCCCAGAAACAGACAAAAGTATGACACATTCTTAAGAGTGTGTTCAGGAGTTTGGGGAGCTTACATGTGATATTCTAAAGAATATTGTTAAGAATAAACTGAACATGCCTTGAAGCCTTTGACTTGTGCTAATACTCGTTGAGTGGCTGTAGTGGGATGTGGGACATACGAGGCAGAACACAGTTGAAGGAACCTACTAGCTTTTCATTTGTCTTGCACTGGCAAGTAATCTAGACAAGTTTGCTGCTATTGTTTGTCACTGACTACATCTTTTCAGAGCAATCTTTAGTTGATCAAGAGATAGTAGGAAACAGCTTCTTGAAAGCTACTCCCGCAGAAGTAGTTAACACATTAACTGCATTGATTGTGCAAAGTGCTGTAAAGAACAAAAAACTACACAGTGTGAATAATATGTTTTACATGGTGTGGAAGATAAATGTTCCAGTTTAAGACAAGTGGCTTATATGCTGTAATGGTTTGCTTGCATTGAAGAGGAGAGGTCTTTTCCCTGGTTTCATGGTTCCGCTTCTTCCTTGCCAGTTTGGATATTTATGATGCCAGCGTGAGCAGCTTTGGTCCAGTTAGAAAGCTCTGCTTCTTTCTAGTGCAGAAAAGATATGATTTGAAGTAAATGATCAGCACAAACGTACCATATTTGCTATGTAAAGTCTGTCCGAGATGCAGTGTAGACAGACAATGAAGAGAGGAAATGAGTGCCATTTTAAGATCCCACTTCCTTTCCCGGTTCTAGTTGAGAAGTACACTAGGATGTATTGTCATTAGCTTCCAAAAGCAGACAGGTAAGTGAATGTGCTGTTTAGTTTTGGGTGAAATGTTCTTCTTAGCAAAATTCTGTTAGGTAATTGCTAATAAGCTAGTAACCATTGATTACATCAGAAAGGGGTAAGTACACTGGCCTTGGTTTTAACAGCAGTTCCAGTGGAGGCAAAATCTTCAGGTTGTTGGTACATAAACAACCCCACAATATTGTAGTGACAGGGTATTGTAAAAGGGATTCTACTAATTGAAATGTATTTTAGTGTTGCAAATAGTACTTGCAAATAAATAGCTATCACAATAATAGGAGCTTACTTGTAATGAGACTGCTCATAATAAAAGCTTGCCTGTTTATAGCAGCAGACCTTCTGCTTTTGGAGCTCCCATGTTACCTGGAAATCCTGTAGCCACCATCAGTCTGTGTTGGTGTTAGGGCCAACACTAAAATGTCTTGGATGTGGTTGTAACCTACACTGCAGAACAGGTTTTTAATTCTACTTGCAAACAAGGGGTTTTCTGCTAACTTGAGGAGAAAAACCAGAAAATATTCTGAATTTTCACACACAGTCATTGCTCTTCAGTTTGGGGTGGCACTGGTACATCTGAGGTTGTTGATGGTTCTCCTTCCATCAGATTAAAATTAACAGTTTTGTCTTTGATAATAGCTTGTAAAAGTTTCCTTGTGTTGAGTGATCAAGAACATTCTTGCAGAACATGTAATCTTTTCAGAGTTGATCATGAGTGTTTAGTTAACCTACATCATCCACAACCACTGATGCCTGTCAAAGTGAGGAAGGACAGATGAATTGTTTGGTGTTACCTGCTTAGATCAGTTTACAAATGGGTCCTTTTCTTTTAGATACTACCAAAAAGAACCCAGTACTGGTTAAGCCTTTGTAGGCAAATACAAGCTGCTGGCCTTTATCTGCCCAAAGAGCGGCACAGCTCTAATAAGCCATGGATGGCTTATTAAATGTTTCCTATTTCTGGTTTTTAAGAATAATTTTTCTTTACTCAGTAAAACTTAGTGTCAGAGGGATGGCATGGTTTGACAAACACTTCTGTTGAAACCTGAACTGTTGCCCTCTCCAGTTTTTGTTCTTTGCCTCTTGTTTCTGCCCCAATGTCGCCCCTCTGTCCCTTGTGTGGATTCAAGAATTCATGGCTTGAGCAAACTTGAACAAATCTGTGGCTGCTGAACAAACTGGCATGTGGAGCTGATTTTGTTGAAAAAATGTATTTAAAAATTGAGTATGTTAATTTTCTGGGCTGTTCAGACAGATTTTTTTTTTCCTTCTGACCTAGTTTGATTACAGAATCATAAGCACTTAAGCACTCACAGTAGAGAAGGCTGTGTAGAAGTGGAAATGGATGACCACTGATACAGTGGACAGATGATGTCTTTTCCAGGTCAAACTGACAACAAATAGCGTTTGAGGAAGGTAGTTGAACTGATGGTAGCATTTGATGTAAGTTCTTTCTTGAAATTTAAACTGCCTTTAATGATACAGTTCAGCATATGGAATAACAACATGATACAAATATATAAGTATTTTTAGGTTTTTTTGTTTAAAAATAGGTTGAACTGCACTACGAACTTAAAATACCACATTTCTGTGATATAAAATAATAAAAACACACTACAGTTTACTCCCATCTATTTCTCTGATTATTTCTGTAAAAGATTAAATGTGCTGTAGTTTTATTTGGTGTGAAATATTGTTAATAAAATATATTAATTTTTCCTATTTTGTATTTCAGAGACAGAGATTTTTGTTAGTTGGTCTAGTTTGGGATCTGAAATACCCAAGTTGACAGTGGCCTTGGGAATTTTTCTTCCCATGGAAATGGGAACATAGTTTTTTACATAGATAAGTTTGAAAGAAAACCATGTTTTGTTTTGCTTTAGAAAATCCAGAAAGCAGAGTGGCAACTATAGAACTTCTAGCCGCATCTTTTTGTGTGTTTGCTGTAATAGCACAGGTAAAAAGCCCTTTGAGATTCTGTGAGTGTCATTTTTCCTCCCACACCTGCAGCTTGCATAGCTTTATGTGGAAAGACGTAGCAGCTCTGAAATCAGAGCAGTGAACAATTCTTCTTACTTAATCCAAAAGAAGAATATTGGGTTTTGACCATTTTTTTCCCCAAGAATCTCTCAGTGATATTAACAGAAGTTTGATATAAATGTAGAAGACAGATCTGGTAGATTAGAGCATTAATTTATAATTAATTTTCAAGTTAGCTTTTTTGAGGTCTGGTAATATGTATGTGTTTTATTGGTTTGGGTTTTTTTCAGGAGCTTGATAGTTGTAGTAAGAGTGCTAGAAACTGTTTACTCTGGGAAGGTTTAGGATATGTTCATTGACTATTATTTTGTTTTGCATTTAGGATGCTACATTTAGGAAGTAGAATGCTAAAAGGAAATTTCTGAAAGTTTCTAAGCAGTAAAGTTTAGCTTAACATATCTGAAAAATAGGTAGCTGCAGTTGAACAATCATTTTGTTGTATTGCGCTGTGTAAAATCCTGTAACAAAAAGATTATATGAGTTCTTTATGAGGTAGTTTGGTAAAGTTAACAACTTCAGGTCTAAGCTTAATGCATTGGGTTTGATACCTGAAATGCATTCTTTTTGGGGGTGTTTGATTTTTTTTCCTGTTTTCTAGCAAGTATTGAATTTTTTGCAGGCTTGTGGAAAAACCTTGTTAATCCCTTCTGTTGCTAAAATTCTGCTTTTTTGGTTGAATGTGAAAGTTGTCCTAAATTCTGCTGCCCAAGTTAAAGTTTTTTTCTATTTTGTGAAAAAATGTGGAAGGGTGTGGAGGGGTGTGGTTGGTTTTCTTTGGTTTGTTTTTTTTTCTCTTTAAGTTTTGTAGATGCTTGAAGGAGTTCTGTGTTGAATTCAGATAGGGTTTATTATATAATAATTTGTCCATTAGTAAGATTGCATAAGCTCAGGCTGGAAGACTTGTATGCTGTCTGGATCTGATAACAGCTTACAGCTAAAGAGCATGCCTACCACTCCAGAGCAAACTGATCTATGAAACCAGTGCCTGTTTGTGGTTTCGTTGCCTGCACTAGTTTTTCTCTGGTGTTGGTCTGATTTTTTACAAAATTCTTCCTGCTTTATAGTTGTGCAGAGGAAGCCACAGCTATGGATGGGATCATGAAACTCATCTGCATTTCAGAAAACAATTGCAAAAGTGAGCTTTTTTTATCGTTGGTCAGTTGAATCCAGTTAATGAGCTGTGCTGGGCTGCAAATAAAGAGTTGGGAAGGGTGGGATGATGGTAAGGTGCCATCGCTGCTGAGGAAGTTACTTTGGTGAGTACCTTCATGATGTAGTATTGTCTCTAAATTAGTAAGTGTATAGCATTTGAAATGACCGCTCCTGAAACCAGCACAGATGCAGGCTTTGAGCTTTGCAGTCAGAGGCAGTAGGTCACTGTAGACAGCGCTGTGGGCATGCTGAAGGTGAGCTGTAAGAGAGACCAAGGAGCACTGCAATATCATCCATTGAGCAGGGTCCTGCAGTTAAATACATTACTTTGGACCTCCAGCTTCTGAGAAGCACGTGTGAAAGCATTTGGCTTTGTGGGAGGTAGAAGCAGTACTTCTCCTCTACCTGCCCATGCCCCAGCTGAATTATTTCATACCTTCATTACTCTCCCATTGCCCTGGGTATCAAAAAACCATGATTACTTATTTCATTATTCTGTTTGCATCAGGTTTCAAATGCAGTTTCTCCACTAGGTTTTATATTCTCCTTCAACCTCACTGTCCCTCCACCTCCTGGGCTGAAACTAGTGGTTAAGAGTGCTCTGAAGTGCTGTATTGTAGTAGCATATATTTAAAGTATGTGAATAACCTTATGAGCGTAGATTAATTCACCAAAAAAAGAACTTGTAAATTATACTATACTGTACAAAATACGTTTTAATTCATAAATATCTCCAAACAGGAATTCTGAGTAGTGGGAAGATAATGTAATGTTTCTACAGTTTAAAATATTGTGTACTATTAAGCACAATTACAAACTAATAGTGTTCTTTCAAAAGGGCAGGCCCCCTCATTTGTTCTCCCATGCTTCTCAGTTGAAAATTTCCATTAATTTATCTTTTTTCCTGAAATTTGGCGTGGTAGCCAGAGAAGCTTAAATATAGTTTTTGACAGCCATATGACTGTTTGAATAGGCTGCCTAATTTAGAGAATTATCTGTGTGCTTGTCTGTCACTGATGGATATTGCCAAAATGATCAAAGAAAAATAGAAGGTTGTCTTTAAATAAGGCTATTTCTATGTTCTGTAGGCAAAACAGGAGCAATTTGAGCTGAAATTGTTCTATTCTTCTTTGTCTCATTGTGAATCCTAGATGTATTGTACACAATTTGTCTGCTGAAAGTAAATGTTGCCTGATTTAAGCTTATAGGCATGAATTTTCTTAAAAACTTACTGTAAAGAATGTGGGTCTTGTACAGAATTATGAAATGCTCAGCATGGTTTCTTTAAAAATCAAATGTATATGCTTTAGGACACTGCCAGTTTTTGTTTTTTGTTTCTAGCTATGCAAGTATGAGTAGAAACTGAAAAGAATAGTTATGTCTTTGTTTCTATTTTCTTGTAGGTTTTTCTTTTAAATTGGTGTTTAGGTAGCTTTAGTATGTCTCATTCCTAATACCCTCTTATTGTTCTCCTTAAAAGGGGTTAGTTTTCTTATTTTTCTTGTACTCGGTGGGGGTCTGGCATAGCATTGGTCCTCTTGTTAGTATAATTATCTCCTTTTTTTGCTGTGGCATTGGGATGATTGCCCAGTGCAGAATGGGACAGTCCACAGTGTTCCCTCTTCTGCAAAAAGGGTGTGGGGAGTTACGGCAAGGTTTCCTTCCTTACTGTGATGCCAGGTGAGATCTGTGGAGGTTAGCTCACGTTTTGTGTGGAAGTCGTTGTGCACTCTGGGAGAAGAGCTATCTCTAGAAACAGTGTTGCTGCTTTGGAGTTAGGCTTGCTTTCTTTGTATCTGTTCTGGAGACACAATACTCTGCCCATAAATTACTGAGTTGGCTGCTACATAGTTTCTTTTTCTTTTTTTTCCCCCCCTTTTTTTGGATGGGACTTCTCAGGACTTGGCTCTTTGGCAGTTAGATGGTTTCTCTGGACCATTTTAATCAAAAGGATTAACAAAATAGGAAATAATAAGATTTTAAAACAATACAAACAACCAGTGGGATTCAGAAGGGGAAATGGGGGCGGAGAAGAGGGACAAGGCCTAGGGGCTCTCGGAATCAGACCATTGCACTAAGACAATCAGTATCATGTTTTATTTATTAAATGGAAACTGTTTCAAACTGTGCTGTCTTAAGACAGGCTTAACTATTCTCAGACAGATGGGATTTAGCTTGTGCCACTTCGGCTGCTGTAGGGAATATTCTGAAACCATGTGAAAAGTTGACTAGTTCTGACAAATTTATCTTGACATTCACTAGTTTCTCTGCTCCGCAGTCCTAGCTGTGACTCCCCTACAATGTAGTTTAAGGAAAACATACAGGTTTTTTGTCTTGTCTAGCAGAGTGGGAACTGTGTGGTCTGTTACAATTCAGAGCACTTTCACCATTTCTACAGTTTACGTGCATGAGAAAGTGATTTGGAAGAGGTTTGTCTTGCACACAGGTACTAGGCAAGTAGACCACTAGTAGGCTTGAGACAGCATCTACAACCCTGAACTTGCCCCAGAGAATGAGTTTAGGTTGATGTTTTCCTGAAGTCTTTAAATTCTCTGAATTATTTTTGCTTCCAGGGATGGAAGTAGTGTCCAGCACCCTACTTTTGTAATTCTGTCTCATTTTTTGCTCCCCAACACTGGCTGTCCTTGTCTGTGAAACTTATCCCAGTTTCTCAGGTCTAGCTTGTTAAATTCATAGTTTTGGGGACAGCCTTTGAACTGACATGAGAAATCATCAGTGGTGTTTGTCTGTAGTCATAATGTGAAGATGATAGATCAATTGCAGTATGAGAATTAACTCTCTGAATATGCTTTTCCTGCCTTTCGCCCTGCCCTGGTTTATTTTTATTCTGTCCTTTCTTCTGAGATTTGGGACACAAAACTAATTGTCTCCTACCACAGTACATATGTTAGCAACACTGTAATTCTACTTTGGTTATGTTAGACTGCCCAAAAACATACAAACACGGTTCACTTGGCTCTGCTGCTCAGAGACCATTAATATATTAATTTTGACAGTCTCTGAAAATTTTTTATGAACATGCATCCAGGACACTTTTTTTCCTTAGATATAATTTTTCTATACTCTTGCCTGTGCATATGCTTCCTTTCCACTCAGTGCTTTTTCTCTTAATATGAACTTGCCATTTAAGATGTAGTTTCTAATTTGTTTATGCATATTGGATGTATATCCCACTGACTGTTGCACATTAACATTGTGGCTTTATGTAGGAGAACTTTTTATTGCTGTAGCTTGACATAAGCAACAGTACATTTTTTTTTCCCATTTTCTATCACGTGTTATTTGGTGCCTTGACCATTAAGTTGTCTGTGCTGTACCTCAGATAGCAACTTGAAATTAATGCAAGAGGAGAGTGTTCTAATAAGTCGTGTTTGTTTTTAGATGAATAACCTGAGTGTGTGTGAGTTATGCTGTTTTAAAAGGAAGTACTGATCTTATGAAGTATTATTTTGTTACCATTTTAATACAACAGGTAACAATGATGTTCATTACTGGAAAATTGAATAGATTGGATTTTTTTTTTGATAGGGATGTATTTCTCTCAGGTCTTAAATCCTTGTTTGTGGGGTCTTCATGGGGCTATATTTAAGTTCTATGAAAGATGGAAATTATGCTGGGTTTGTCTGTTGTTGCTGTTGTTTTTAATCCAATTATATGTGATTTCTATATAGATCTGCTTCTGATGAGCAGGGCTTATCTGACAATTTAATTTCGGTTAAGAAAGCTTTTTTTTTAAGCTGGAGTCATTTGTTATTATCCAGAAAATTAGAATAAGAAGGGCTGTGTTTGGTGCAGTATTAGAGTAAGTAAATGTAATCTGTGTTTCAGTTGTATGGGCTGTGTTACTTCAGTATTGTCAGCTGGGCTTTCATTTGTCTTTTGGGTTCATTGATACTTTTTCCGTGTCTTTTGTCTGAATCATAACTGAAGCAATTTTGATGTTCTGTATTGCTTACAAATTGAGATTGTCTGTTATTTAATGGTACTTACTCTATGTCTAATTTCTTTCCAGTTAATGGGTTGATTTTCAGTATTTTTACTTTGCTTAGTTTAGCATATAATACAGTGTATTTTCTATACTTCATAATACTTTTATGCTGCTCTTTAATCAATATCATAGTGCACTTCGAATTACTCAATGTCTTGTCTGTGTTCTAACAATGAATGGTCCAGGATAATTTTTTTATTTATAGTTTTATTTTTTTTATCTTTTGTAACCGCTGGTGTTGTGGTGAATGAGATGCAGGTGGATTCTACTTGCTGTCTTGTGTGTGGAAGCAGGGTAACTGTGTTTGACTCTTTGTTCTAGATTTACCTCTCAGTGTTGGTTCTCCATCCTCCCCCTCTGTCTAGTCAGGTGCATTATGTAGTTATTTGTATCCTGTGTCTTTTTTCCTCAGAGGATATTTCCCGTGATTTGGGTTGGCAATTCTGCTATTTGTTTGTAGATTATTTTTCATTCTAAATCTAAAACCCCGACATTTTTTCTTACAAAGTATTATTATCAAGTCTTATTAAGTCTTGCATGAAAATGGGTTCAGGCTCATATAGACTTACTACCTTTTTGTTCGCTGTAAATGAATGCATAGTCTTGAGAATAAACAGGTTCTGTATTGATTTCTCCCTCTCCTCATCATCATAAAGTCTGATAGAACTCAAATGTGACCTGTACAGAACTGCTGAAAATAGAACAGTAAGCTTCCAGTAACTTGGATAAAGCTGAACCTATGACTGTCAGGGGAGCTGTAGTGTGGGCATTGGATTCGAACCCAAAGATGACACCTCTGTTCATGTTGACCTGCCTTGATAATTAGAAGGGCTGGAATTGTTTCTGCTCAAACTGATTATGCTTGTTTGAGAATGTATTAACCTTGGTCAACTGGATGTTTCAGCCTTTCCATCGTGGCTAAGGTGAATGATATTTTGAGCTATTCAGTGAAATATTGTAGGTTTTACAGTGCAGCTCTTGAGAAGAAGCCAGTCTTTGATGTAGTGGTTTAGTTTCAGGATGCTGTCAAAATAGTCATTGCCTGCATAGTTGTAGCATACGGTCCTTGATTTTGAAAAATACTGAGCAGATTGGCATATTCTAGCAAGGCATTTGGATTATAACATAAAAATACAACTTCATTGCCAACAGTCCTGTAACATAAAAATTAACCACTTGGCGCTAGGAGGGTGATCAGTAAAGTGGAATCAGTGGGCAGTTTGTGGTCTTATAGAATACTTGACAAAAGAGCAAAGTCTCTAATTCTGGCTGTTTCAAAATTCATTGTCTGAATTTCTACAAATTTTTCACGCTTGAGTGGCTGGGTGGGAGAACTGGGTACTCCTTGGGGTACCTCTTTGTACTTGAGGTCAGCTCCTGAAGTCTATTGTAGGAGTTGGTGTCTTAGTGAAGACGACCCCTCCTACAAGGAGGAAAAGGTTTGTCTGCTGTGAACGTAGTTCTTCAGAAGTTAATTTACAAGGCTACTTGTGAGAATTCCCATGTGTGTCTTTGCAGTGGGAATCTTGATTTGTTCCTCTTCACCCCTTTAAATCCATCAGATACCTTATTGTATAGAAGCATTAGAAGTGCAAATGTGAAGGGTCCACTGATTTGCAATCAAAATTACTGTTTTCTGGTGCCTGTCACTTAAATATGTTTTCCTTTTTTTTTTTTGTTGGATTGGGATGGTATTGCAAGTGTGTGATTGAAAGGAATTGGATATGAAAGATATTAAAGGAATGTTGCTCTCCTATCTATCTTATTCTGTAAGCAGTGGTGTCAGATTTGGTAATACTAACATGACATTGTCTCTTGTAGGATAATCATGGGTCAAACCGGAAAAAAATCTGAGAAGGGGCCAATTTGCTGGAGAAAACGTGTTAAATCAGAATATATGAGACTGAGGCAGCTCAAGAGGTTCCGCCGTGCTGATGAAGTAAAGGTACTTTATCTTTTGGTTCTATTGCTTGTAAAATTGTACAAGTATCGATTATTTTCTGAAGTATGTGTCCTACAGTTAACACTTGCTGTAACAATTTCATTGAATACTTTGTCAACCTACTGAAAACTTGTCTTAACTCTATGGTCTTATAAACATTTATATGTGATTGGGTGGAGAATGTTAAGTATCAGAAGAGGTTGAGGAGAGCTAATATGGCAACTTGTTTAACTGCATGCTCTTCCAAATTCCATTTAGAGTTTAGTTCCATGCTAAAAGTATGACTCTCTAAATGTGAAAACATGGTATGAATTGGAGAAAGGGATAATCAACTATACTGAACCTCACTGACGTTTAAACTAAATTTGTATGTTTGAGTTTTGAGCAGTTTTTTTTGTTATAACATGTCTGATTAAATGTTATAATGCCTTAAGATGCTAACAGATGAATTTGGAGTCTTTCATTTATTTATAATGTTGTGGTTAATTTTTAGAGTATGTTTAATTCTAATCGTCAGAAGATACTGGAAAGAACTGAAATCTTAAATCAAGAATGGAAACAACGTAGGATACAGCCTGTTCACATCATGACTTCTGTGAGCTCATTGCGCGGGACCAGGGAGGTTGGTTAACATGTGTTGTGGTAATTCCACTTACAAGGTTGTTAGCACGTTTTCGTTTTATTATTGGAAAGTTGGCTGTTCTTTATATATATTTTTTTTTAAGCATGATATGACTTGGCAGCTCAATGTGTTTTGTATGAGTGTCTTAAAGAATTTATTTATTATGTACTTTGATCATATGACTTCTGCAAAGCAATAAATATGTAGCAGGCTACCTAGCTTTGAATGACACACAAAAGTGAAACTTCTTTATTTCTGGTAATGCTTGGATTATAAGTCAGCATCCTTTAATCAAACTGTTCTGTTTCCGTGGTACTGGGAGTTTACTCCTGCTCCTGTTGGAGTTGCCCCCCAGTTGTACAAATGAGTGACTACTTTTGTTCTTCCTGAGTTAAAGTGCCAGAAAGCTCTGAACATACCCACTTGACAAAGTCTTCTTTATATTAAGTAAAGTCATTTAACCACAGAGGTCCTAACAGGAGTTAGATTGATGAATCCTTGTGTTGCACAAGCAGACTGGATGCTAAATCTGTGAAAACACTTCTGTAGTTGTGGCATAATTTGAGCACCTAAACTGGTTTCCAAAGAATTGGTAAGGTTGGAAGGGTCCACTGGATATCATCTGGTGCAACTTTCCTGCTCAAGCAGGGTCATCCTAGAGCATGTTACTCAGGATTGTGTCCTGTGTCATGGTAGCTTCAACACTGATTTAAGCCCACTCCAGATTTCTATCCTCATCCCTGGTTAATTTAGCTTCTTTCTCAGTTGCTCTTTAGACACTTCTTCAAACTAAATGAGTTTGAAGATGTTTTATTTGTAATAATCTGAAAAGGTAACTCTTTTCAGTAGGGTGAGAATGAAAAGACTTTACTGTGAACAGGTTAAAAAAGGCAAACCAAAGTACTTTATCTTCAAGGAAATTAGCAACTTCTTTTCCTAAAATTTTAGTGGAGAACTGGGGGGTGGGAGTGTGTCACAGAGGTGCATTTGTGTGCATGCACGTTCAAATGCAAGGAGGTGAGGACCTTTGGGTGTTCTCTTTTAAACATTCTTGAATATGCAATTACTCATGTACAGCTCTATAGCTATTGTGTGGGACCAGAACTGATAATAATTGACACAAGTACACATCCAATTTTCACTTTCTTTTTTGTTACTAGAAGATTGTTCCTCACCATTCCTCTTTCTTTTTACTTTTCTTTCAAGTGTGGTGTTCGCTATTCTTTATGTTAATTTCCTGCCTGTATTGATAGAGCACACTAATTGCTACATTCAATCTGGTCTCTATCTCATGAATCAGAACTCTAATGCTTGATTTAAGGTTGCCATAATTTACAGTGAGAGAAGTGAGACAAAAAATGGCGGGGACTTTAAAAGATTACTTTAAAATCTTCTGTTCTCGATATGCTGAATTTCTTCAGAGTTGCATAAGACACTGGCTAGAAATAGAAAGGTTGTGTGAGAGCCTTCCTGTGCTTGGTGAAGACTGCAGGGCATTGCTGGTGACAGAGGTTTTCTCCAGTCACCATCAACTGGAGACCATAACGTGTCCTCTGTAGGCCTACCAGACATTAACCTGAGTTCCATACCAGAACAACAGAGCAGCATAACTGGGGCTTAGTACCAAACAGAGTCGTTTTGACGTAGCCCATTTGTCAGCCTGGGACTTCTAGTTCCAAAGATAAAAGTAATTAATTCTTTTACTTTTGTATTTTTCTTTAAAAATACATGAAAAATATGCTTGATGGCTGCTAGCTAGAAAATTAAACATTAACCTGAAATGGGAATAAAGCAGTAGCATAGGACAGGGTCTAGAATATTAATATACACAGCAGAAATCTAATTTCATTTGCTGCAGATTAAAAAGAAAATTAATAAATCTGGCTTGTGTCATTCTGCCGGGGTGCTGTCTGTATATTTTTTGTTACATTACTTTGTGTATTTCTTTAGAAATGTGAAGCTCTGTTCATCTTTCCCTTCTGGAAAGGAGAAAGATCTTTTGTCTCCACTTCTTTTTTTCCTTTCAGGTAGCTATGATAGCTGTTCTAAACTTTGTTTTACCTTCCTCCAAATCTTGGCTGTTGTTCTTCCCCTAGCTTTGTATGTTCCTGTCTGCTTTTGCTTGTAACTTTTTCCCCGGAGTTCTTCATACTGCAGTTCAAGTATTTGAGAAAAGTTGATTTAGGTTTGCTAACCGTTGATTATTAGATGCAAGAATAATCTAATTATTGTCTGTATTTCCATGGATTCTTTATCCTTTGGAGGCTACATAAATATCTGAATCTCCAAAACAGAAGTCTTGTAGCTGAAAAATTCATGAATGTATCCAGAGTTACATATTAAGAGTTAATTCTCATTTTTCCTTTGCAAGCAGTGAGCATAATAAAAGGCTTGAGGGTAGGACAAACAGACAATAATAGGGAAACAAGGCAGGAATTAAAAAGACATATGGAGATTTTATTTATATAAGGTGTCTTGCTGGCATTAAAGTAGAATTTTATTTGTTTTTATAACATAAATAATACATGATTTCTGCAGTGTATTGATCTGCAGCCAGGGGAATTCACTTGCCTCTTAGTTGGCCTGAGTAAATACGCTAAAATCTGTGTAGCAGCAGCAACAGGTACTAAATCTGGTTTGAGATACCAAACTTAATTTATATCCTAGGTTGAGTAGTCTGAGTAAAATCTATTACTATCACAGCCACTTAATAATAAGTGGAAAAAACCCATCATGATCTATTAGCAAAGCTATTGACATAGAAATAATTCTTGAGGTTCTTTTCTTGCTAAAACTATTTCCTATTATGCCTTAAAAAACGGATGCATTTTTCAAAGCTTGATACAGCTAATTTTGAGAAACTCTTTGAATTTTGTATATTGTAGAGTGTTCTGTGATGTATTTTTGTTTGTTTTTTTTTATTCTGACATTGCTATGTAACTTCAACTTCTTATTTCAGTGCTCTGTTACCAGTGACATTGATTTTCCAAAACAAGTCATCCCACTGAAGACTCTCAATGCTGTTGCTTCTGTGCCTATAATGTATTCTTGGTCTCCCCTTCAACAGAATTTCATGGTAAGTTTAAACAAGTGTAGGGAGGAGAAAGGTATGGAGAAAAGGGAGGTGTTAATTTTAGAAGTATGCCAGCAAAAATCTATTGCCAATTACCCTCCCTATCTTAGATACTGGTAATAGGGCAGTAATAATCAGAAATAAACTCCCCCAAATAAAATAAAGAGAAAGGTAACTTTGCAAACTGAATCTCTGTCCTCAATGTACCTAAGTATCTCTAAAATCTTGCTGTAAAGTTTATTTAATTCAGGTGACCTATTGTCTTGTGTGGCTGTTAACAAATGTAGTTTTATTTGAAATTATCTAATTAGTGTAGTGAGAAAGGTTTTCTGAGGAATATGAATGCTTTTATGTAAGGCAATCAACCAACATATCTTTAGCAGAATAGTAATTTTTGTGGAATAAAGGGAACTTAATCCTGAAATAGTCTCCCCACACAATGATCATTCTCATATCTGAATATACCTTTTTTTTCAGATTAGCTTCACTGTATGCAGAAGCCATAACATTAGATTTCTGATGTAGATATTTGACTTTTTGAAAAGCTTAGCTTATTGCAAATCTTTGTCACATCATTTTGTATATGACCACCTTTGCTGACTGGTTATTTTGATAATAACTGTTACAAAGTGGTTTAAACAACAATTTTTTTTGTCAGTATACGTACAGAGTTCTTCCACACATTTTTCTGCTTGCTTTCAGTTCATCAGTGTTTGGATATTTTGGGCTGCAGAATCATGATCAGCAGGGAAGTTTATTTTCTTAACAATAGAAGGTTCTTTTGTAGTATTGGAAGATGCAGCTGAGTATCAAGGTCTATAAATTCTGCTGATAAAACACGGAAGTATTAATGCATTTAGTCTATATGCAGTCAAAAAAAAGAGAGTGGAGTTCAGATTAAATTGTCAGGCATGTTTCTCTGCTCTTTAGACAACTTTAATTTAGAGTCTTTTTGTAGCGTATTTTTTTATCTCTGGCCAAACAATGAAAGGGTGGTTCCCATTGTGGTTTCCTACATTACTGTAGGAGAGAACCAAGGGAGGATAAAGGAATTTACCAAATGCAAGCTCCCCAAAGCCAGGTAACTTAATACGTTTCCATAGTAGAAGCTTTGTGGAAACTGTCTGCTAACCTTAAGATTAGGAGCTGGTGTTAGTATTTTGAGTCAGCCACCGAGAATGCAAAACATTGTTGAAAGTCATCAAGAATTTTGTTTTATTTTTTTAGTTAATGGTAAATGTGCTAAAGCAGTGAAGGCAGTTAGTTTACTGTGATAGCTAGACTCCTGTTGATTGTGAAAAACAATGCAGAAATGGTCACTTAACAATGCAATTTGAAATTGTTTGATCCTAACTGTTGTTCCTAGGTGGAGGATGAAACTGTTTTACATAACATTCCGTATATGGGAGATGAGGTGCTTGACCAGGATGGTACATTTATTGAAGAACTAATCAAGAACTATGATGGGAAAGTGCATGGAGACAGAGGTGAGCCCAAACACTCAGGTATACCAATCACTTCTTCCTATATAAATTATTGTTGTAGTGTTGCTTAAGGCCTGATGCTTGATTGTTACAGTAATATCTCTAGAATCTCTACGTTGTGTAAACATTTGATATAACTGACCTCCTTATTTAAATGTATTGTTATGCATTTTCATAAGGCTGCAGTAGTATGGAGAAATTAAGCACATTAACCTTTTCTCTTCACCATACAGTGATTCTTGGTATCCAATTTTGTGCTCAGAGCCTTGGAATATGTTATTGTAATGTGTATATGTGTCCTGTCTAGCAGAAAGTGGCAGGGGAATTATGCAAAACTCTGATAATGACAGCATTTGCAAATGTAATTCAACAGAACAACCTCTTGTAGGTTTGTGGGTGTTTTTTTCCTTCCTTTCTTTAAGGAACTTGCTAGCTATAAAAAAAAACCCTCTCTGTAAGTCAGCTTGTAATGCAAAGTTGTATCCTTCTGTTGGTACATTATATATATTTATTCTTAGGTGTAGTTTACCTGTTCTCCTGTGTGGGATCTGGACTACAGGCAGTGTAATCTGTCTCTTACTTTGCTAAAGTCTCAGTGAAGTGGCGACCTTTCATTTGGTCTATGCTCCCTCAGAACTGGCTTATGCAAGCCTCAACTTTACAGCTGTAAAGGTTTCCCTTGACTGCTGTGATTTCCCCTTCACAGAAATATTACCCACACACTCCACCCCTTCACTCAGAGAATAGCTTCTTAAAATTATTTATGTTCCTGTTAATGCTGAAGTGTCTGAGAAAGAGAATCCCATTTTTTGAGTTCGTGTACCATTCATGAAGGTTAAGCCTGTGATTCAATAATAAATGCTACTCAGCCTTACATTAGACTTGTTAATGTCCTCAGGATAGCTGGTGCCTTTGTGTTTCATAAGGAACATGGAATGTTTCATGGGCTTTGGATATTTTTACAGATTTACTGATTGCTGATATCCCTGTCAGAAAACTGGTTATGTCAAAATGATGACATTACTAGTAAATGTCTTCTATTATTAATTTAATTTATTATGAAAGGAGTTTAGCTTTAAAATTAATCCTGTTTGAGCAGCTTGAGACCCATGTTTATGATGGCAATTACTGTTATTATGCGTTCTTCATAATTTATAAAATATATTACAAGTAGAAAGACTTTTTTTAGTCTCCCAATGACTAGTATTGTGTGACGGTAATTAAATGCAAATACTGTGGGAATCTGTAATCCAGAGGCATTCCCATGTAAGAGTCAGAATTCTAAACTAGCTCTGTAATTGCACTTTTGGGAGATAATTTGTACTAACCTGTGTGTGTATATTAACAGTCTGTTTAGAACATCCAACTGGTGTTTTCATTGTCTACAAAGTAATAAAACTATTATTTTCCGTCAAGTTGTTTTGATATCCAAACACGGTCCAGGTTCAAAAGGACAGTGATAAGCTCTACAGTTCCCACATAGTTCATGATTGGTTTTTTTTTTTTTTTTTTTTTGTTTGAAAAATAGTCTCTGTCAGCATTAACTATGATTTTTTCCTTTGTGGAGAAATGCCTTATTGTTTAATCTGTTCTGCCATCTGAATGTCACAGCAGAATATAATCTAATAAATAGATACATGCAGCATTGTATCTTTCAGTTTTCTTTTGAATTTTTTGTATATAACTGTGTTCTTTTTTTATCAGCCAGCCAGTGGGGTTTGTTGTGGGAAGTGGATGCTAAGGAACCACCAACCCAAAATCTCTCTGGAGATTCCTTAGCTGTCTAAGGATTAGTTTATAGACTGCTAGCATTCATTTTCAGACTGGCTTAACCCAACCACGTTGGAACTGGGATTTTGGCATAAAATCTCTTAAATAACCTAGCTGGTAGTATTTTTTGTCTTACAAGGAAAAGAGATTTATATATGTGTACTGGTATGTAGCACAGGGAGTTGGGAAAAAAATAGTTGAAATTTTTCTTCTTTCCTCCCCGGTTGTCAGTCTAAGAAATGAATAATGAACATTTTTAACTTGTATTGGTTCGTACACTGCAATTTAAGAGGGGAAAGCTACAAAATTGCTTTTCATAAATGACAGCATTTGCCCTAATTTAATTGAAGTGTAGGGAGGATTAAAAATATTTCATATACACCTTGTGCTTTTTTGGTTACTCCTAATTTTGCTGAATTTCAGAATGTGGATTTATCAATGACGAAATATTTGTTGAGTTGGTCAATGCCCTTGGTCAATATAGTGATGATGAAGATGATGATGATGGAGATGACAATCCTGATGAAAGAGATGACAAGCAAAAAGATCGGGAAGGTAACAGGATGGGTATGTCTGTCTGCAGACTTTAAAAATTAAACCCTAAACTTTGTTTAGCCACTCAATAAATTTATTCAAACCTATCTTTCTACATGATAGTTTTCAGGTCTAAAGTAGAATAATTTTCATAATTTCCTATGTCATTTAGTTCAAGATTTGTATTGAGAACACCATGAAAGATACTTTTACCAATTTTTGTTTATTGGCATATTGAGACAGTAAAATGCACCAAAAATCAGTCAGGTATCTGTCTAATAAATGCTTTGGTACTCCTCAGAAAATGATGTATCATTATTCTGAAGCAGGCAGAGTTCTGAATTTCCATCTCCATCTGCTGGTGAAAGAATGGTTTCTCCAAACTTTACTAGTAGATTCTTCTCATCAGGAAAGATCATTTAACACAGTTAAAATTGTAAACAATTTATAAATAAAAATCTTTACTTCTTTTTTACATTAGAATTTGGGCGAACTCCGCCTTTCTCTGAACATCTTCTTGAGGTAGCAAAGGAGCAGAAATATATTTCTTTTGTTTTCCAAATTTTTCACTTCCTTGACAGAGAAAGAAACCCACCCACCTCGGAGATTTCCTTCTGACAAGATATTTGAAGCCATTTCCTCAATGTTTCCAGACAAGGGTACAGCAGAAGAATTGAAAGAGAAGTAAGAACGTATTTCTTTGGGTATATTGCTGTGTTCCTTTATGAAACAAAGATTCCTCTATGAAATAAATCCTTCAATAAATATTTGTTGATTAGGAATGGTCTCCCTTGCAGCTAGTTCTGTGGCAGTTGTGTAACTTCTGCAAGTGACATTGGATGGGATTTTTCCTCCAAGTCAAACAATAGGGAAGTGTTTATTAGCCTTCCTTTTAAGCAATTGAAAAGTGGGTGCCTGTGTGTCTCTAATAATCTGTTATTTTTTGAGGTGGTAAAATGAAAGCTACTGCTAAAAAAAATCTTATCTCCTTTTTGGAGTTAGTGATATTATGTATGAGATGATGTAGGTCTTGAAAACTAATGCATTCTTTCCTAGCCAATTTGTATTAATGAATATGGAATTAGTAACTTGTCATATCACTAGCAGATTGACCTTTTTAGCTGGCACATATTTCTTCGGGTTTTTTTTTAAGTTGTCATTGAAAATGCACAGTGGTACTGGAATAAAGCATACTTTTATAAAAAAACTTAATAGATAACTTCTGTTATTTTCCTTTAAAGATACAAAGAACTCACTGAGCAGCAGCTTCCTGGAGCTCTTCCTCCTGAGTGCACACCGAACATAGATGGACCAAATGCTAAATCTGTTCAGAGGGAGCAAAGCCTGCACTCTTTTCACACACTCTTCTGTAGACGCTGTTTTAAATACGATTGCTTCTTACATCGTAAGTACAATTAAAGTGTGCTTCTGTATATCTTACTTTTTCTTGTAAGTCAGGAAACTTAAAAGTACCACGCAATGCAGAAGGAAGGAAAGAGAAGAAAAAATAAAAGCCGGAATATCTCTAAAGTTTATGAAAACAGCTTGCACATGTTGACATTATTTTGCAGTGAAAACTATACCTCAGAAAAACAAATGCCACCTGTGTGGGTAGTTTGTTATCCTTTTTGCATTTAGGACTTTGTATAGAATTCCTGACTTGGATGAAACTATAATGTCACTTCTCTTTTTATATAGTCTGTAAGAAAACTACATTATTTTCTACTGTTGTTTCTGGGTTACACTTTCTCAGTTTGTGCATGGAGAATGGGATGTATTTTTCCATTAAAAATCCTGGTTATTCATCAGACTTGTTTCATTTTCCAGTAGGGAGAATGAACACTCATGAACTGTTTTGTCTTTTAGTCTCCCATGTTACTTTCTAGCCACTTTACTTGGTTATTTGAAAAATTGTTTCAGAGAGCTGAGTTTTAGAAATTGCGATGTCCTTTCCACTGAACTGCTTTCGTGTTGCCCCATTCTTTTGGGCCAACAAGCTAACAAGAGCTTAGCAGTGATGTTGGCTTTCACTTGCAAAGTGTGAAGAGATTCTGAAGTGCTACTTGAGACAATTCTTATTCTGGACAGAGAGTTACGTGTAAAGGGGAAACTAACAGTCAAATATGAAGTGGTTTCAACTTGTAGCAGTATGCTATGATGCCCTCCATATAAAATTAATTTTCTCTTTTGACTTAGCTGTTCATTTGCATGTTCCACTGTGAGTGTGCATGCATGTTCATTGGAAATCCTTGTGCTTTGTCAGCAGCTCCTCATCCAGCACACATGCAATCTGCCTGTATTTGTACTCCACACTGAAGGCTTTGCACAGTGCTGCTGCTTCTTCGTATCCCTTGGTTGCCTTTCAGTTTGAGGAGGAATTGGAATTGTTCTCAGATGGTGGGGAGGGGGAAGCTTTTCATGTTCCTAGTTCCTTTAGTACTTGTGCACGTTGGAGTTAGGTCTGTTAGTTTCACTTTCTCCTTATATTCTGTTGACAAGCCTTGCTTGAAACTACAAAATAAAAAATAAAAGAAGGCTGTTACTTTTGCATAATGCTTAAGAACAGTAAGTTTCTGGAGTAAGCTGCTGCCTTGTCCAGGCAGCTTCAATACAGTGTGTTCTGTGAAGCTGTAGGTCTTGTAGTGTCTCAGTTGCCTGGAGAACTCATTCCAAGAAGTGCTGTGCGCAGCCTTAGTCTGTAGGACAGGGAAGTGAAGCTGTATGCTGATTGTTGGCAATCCATTTGTCTGGCAGGGGTTTTAGGAGTTCTTGACACTCTCAATAGTCTAGCCGAGAGATTGGGTGCCATTTTAAAAGGATTTTGCTTCTTAAGTCAACAAAAAAGCGTTGTCTGGACATAGTGAGAACAGACATTCTAGTGGCACCTCTGAAGACTTAAAGGTATTTCTGCTGCAGTGATTTTAGTAATTTTTCTCGATCATTTTATAAACTTCTAGGAGTTTTTCCGTGAAGATGGGGGCTCCTCTAAAACACACATATATTTCACTACTCTGTTTCATTAGTCTATATAGATTTGCCTTTCATGGTCATTTTTGCAGACTGATAGAAGAAGAACTGAAAGCTTTTGCTGATCGTGTTTGGTACCAGCTACCTGGAGAGCGTGGTGTTACTGGACCACAGTTTTGAGGCACACCAGCTCTGGGAGACTTTTTTTTGTAAGTGCTGTGAAGAATGGGTTCACAGTCTTGTACTTTTTGTCATGTTCTTGGGTGCCAGGTGCAGCCGTTGAGAATGTCCAGAGCCATGTCACTGACTGGCTAGATGATCTCAGTTCTCACACCAGCAGCATTCTTTAAGCCAAAAGCACCGTGCCTCTTTTCTCTGTGTTCGTAACCTTGAGATGGAAGGCAAAGTGTTTATACTAAAAGATTGCCTAAGTTCTTGTTGCCGGTGATTTTTGATACGTCCCTTAAGCAAGTTGGTGTTCTTTCCAAAGTGGTGCATGTCCAAGGCTTTATTTAAACTGTGTCTCATACTTAAAAGTGCCCAAATTTTAAATCATCCCTTCAGGATTTCAGGGCCATAGCAGAAAGAGGGATGAATAGCACTTTCACTGTGGAGGCATTCAAGATGTACCTTTGTGTCAGATGGAGGGTGAAATTACCGGTTATGACAATGCTCTTTGTGGCAGCTTATGCAGCACACGCATTGTCACTGATAATAATGTACGTGATACGTGATCACTGCAAAGAGATCTCTCAGCGTTCGCTGTGTGGGCTCAACACTGGACTCTGAATGTAGTAAACTGACTCTTCAGTTGCCATTCCCTGAAAACATACCCAAATTCCACCACAAGAATGACTGCTCACTGCTTTGGATGCATTGCTTCCTTTTGCTTTTGTCTGTAGTTACACCAAGGAAAGACGAATGTTTTCTGTCTGTGTCTCTGTCTGTCTGTGTGTCTGTCTAGAGCACGGAATTTTTTTGTTAAAAACTGAGAGAGTCAGTTGTTTGGCCTCTTTGTTTTCTGTGAAATTTTAAGACTGTTGGTCAAAATTCACCAGGCTTATTGCTGGGAATAAGTAACTCATCAAAAAACAAAACCAAAAAAAAAAGACTGCTTTGGTTATTGGAAGGCTGCAGTAGCAATTTCCAGTGTCTCTGCAACAATTTAACAATTTAACTTTTATTACATTTCTACAGTTGCCTCTATGTGCTGTTTCATGCACTTGCCAAGTGCTGTGGGATGATGTCCTGGCTTCTGCAGATGACGTTTTTGATGAATTACTTTAGTAATGTGGTGGGCTACAGTGATCAGATTCATACTTTGAAAGGTGTAAATCTCTGGAGAAGGCATAGAGAATTAATAAAATGCAGGAATTCTAGTAGGTCATTGGTTTTGCTTTTTGTATTTCCCCCTCTTAGATTCCAGTTTTGTTAAGATTAGCCTTATTTTTCGGAGTTTCCAATCTTTGTTCTAGAACATTTGAGTTAAATATAGGAAAAGTTATCATTAGATTTCTAACGTGTCAAGTCCCCTTGACGACCTGGCAATCCCTTTATGTGCAGGTGATGACATAACTGAAAAAACTTGTGTACCGACTTCATTTGCTGACAGCAAGGAATTATGCCTAAATGTCTGGACTAACAAAGAATTTAGAAGAAGGAAAAATATCAGGTAGGGAGAATTTCCCAAATAGCTTGACTGTGAAGCAAATGTACATTTCAGGCTAAACCGTTGCCTGTGTACTTTCACATTATGGAAAATGAGAATTGAGCCCATTGGGGATGAGATAGATAATAAATCTCAAAGACAGAAAACATGGTCAGTGAAGCCATTTTAGAATGATTTCTCTTAAGGAAATTATTAAAGAAATACAGACTTCAGGTGTTTAGGAAATTCTGTGAAGTCTTCTGTGATTTTTTTTTTTAAAAATTACTACTGATATTTTAAAAATTCATAATACAGCTATACAAATAGTTTTGTTCTTGTCCTGGGTCCTTTCTTTATAACAAGTATCACAAAAAAATACCTCACCACAGAGGTGGTAGATTTTGACTATAGTTGTCTTTACTGTACCACATTGGGTGTTTTTTAAATAGTTGAACACAAGATATGATTCTAATTTTAAATATCAGATGTAGCCTATTTTTGAAGTCTCACAGGTTTAAAAAAATCAAAGGTTGGTTTGTTTCATTATATTACAAGTTAAGTATTTGTTCGTTTTCTAAAGGAAAACAAGTTTTTAAAAAAAATACTCATTTTAGGACCTTGCAGAAATTAATTTTTGAGAGAAATGATTGCATCTGCAAGTGACATGTAAAAAGAATAGCTTTGATTTCTGTGCATTGCAGCAGTCTGGTATAGATCATGGCTTGTAAATGTTTTACTGTTCTTTTGCATTGCTGAAAAATTATTTTCCTTGTGATATGAAGAGAAGGTAAAACGGTTAAGTGGAAAAAAACCCTGAATGAAATGGTATACTGTGAAAATTAAAAGATGCAGTGTTGAGAAATGTGGGGGTTTCCCCCCCCACTTTTGGGTAAAGGGCTCCCATCATCTCATTGTTTCTTAAAAGATGAAAGAAGGTGAAATAACTTGGTATTAAATTGCATGGTTTCTTTGTTATTGTAACAAAGTGTAACATATTTTACCTACAGAATATATGAACACTTGAAGGATATGTGAAACGTGAGAAGTGGCGTAGCAATAAAAGCTTTTAACTGGAATCTGGGAGAAGAAAGAGCACTAATAGCAACAATATGCATAAATTACATTCCTATACTTGCTTGTAAATAATTTTTATATATCTATATGCCCATATATAGAAGATTGAAGCTTTTTTTGTGTTTCCAGATTTATAAAATACAACATATTTGTCTAGAGAAAGGGGTGTAATGTTTAATTTGTGATACTTTTATATTGTTTATACCATTTTAAGAAAGCCTTGGAAGAGTACATTGCTTTCCTGGGGGGTTCCCATGTGCTGCTATCATTAATACAGGCACAATATTGTAGAATTTATGATTTGATTTTTCAACCCACCCTCCTTTATGGGAGGGGAACATGCAGTGACGGTTCCAAGATGGAACTGGTCACCCTCCCCACTGATGCCAAAACAAGTGTTTGCAGAGCTGTGCTGCAAACTAGACCACTGAAATGAAATTTGCTTTTAAAAGCTTTGTCTGGGAAGACATGTGGGCTCTGCCCACCGACTTTAGAAGGGAAGGAACTGTATTTAAGAAGTTGAGTTTTTAAAGCATAGTGGACATACAGAGAGAAACCTTGAGCACGATCTGGAAATAAGATGAATAGGAAAGCCTATGGTGGTGGCTTAATGAAGGAGGTGCGTGAGGTGCTGGTGTGGAACAGCCCTTTTAGATTAATATGGGTAAGAGGGGAGGGATTTCTTCTTTAATTTTGAACATTAGCACTTTTTATTCACTGAATGTTTAAAACCTTTGCTCTAAGTTACAGTTGCCCAGCTGCAGCTGTGGTAAAACTGCAGCATAAGTGCTTCTACATAGCTTGGAAATAGCACATTTTCAGTTAAGCATCTTTTCTGGGCTTTCATGGAGCATTAGCAAACAGACAGCTAGCACTGAGTAGTCTCTTCTTTTTTTAATTGTAAATTTCAGTCCATTCTTCATTTTTATTCCTTGCAGTTCTGTATGTCATGGTTAACACATTTAGAGGGAAAAAGTATTTATTGATATCTATCTGTCTCTCTCTCTATAAAAACAAAATAATTTTTCCTTGAGCACAGATGAGTTCTTTTCATAAAGAGAATTGCAGAAAACTTATGGTAGTATCTCAGAAAGCTCCTAATATAATGTGGGAGCATGAATGTATGAGTTTTGGTGAGAGTCTAGTGGCAGGTTTTCCAGGCTTCAGAAAAGCTCTGAAAGGGGTACGGAGGAGATCCCAAGACTTCCAGCAAAACCATGCAAAGTCAGTCTCTCTAAAAACACCGTGCTGGGAGACAGGGCTTGCCCAGAAGGAGAGCTGGCTCTGGCAGAGAGAATGGGTAGGAAACTGCCCTCCTGTTATCGAGGTGCTCGTGTTGCATGTGTAACATACCCAGTTCTGCTCCTTTCTGAGTCACCGTTCTGCAGCTTTTACAGAGCTGTACAGAGTCTGTCAGATACAGAACCAGACACTTCCCTGCAAGGTGCAGGCTTAGCCCACCTATCCATAGTGACTGTGCAATGCTAACTTATTTTTACCCTGCAGCTGGGATGCAGGAACTGAATTCTTACATCCTATCAGCTTAGCTGTGGTGCTGATAAACTAATAGAGCAAAAATGCTTATGTGTCCTTCTCACTGATGAAAATATAAAGTGGCTCCTATTACCTTTCCAAAGCATGCATGGGGTTGGATTTTTTGACAAGATAGAAAATTAACAACTGAATCTTACACATTGAAGAGATGATTATCAATAGGAGAAGCCCTGAATAATTCCATTTAACATGATGACAAAGTCAAGTCTGTTCTTTTGTTGGAAAGAGTGATACACCAAATCTTCCTTGATACATGAAACAAATGTGATGATTGTCTTTGCTGATGTAAATGGGCATAATGGCTTTCAACTGCAAGAGGATAGGTTTACATTTGGTGTAAGGAAGACATTCTTCACTATGAGGGAAGTGAAACATTGGAACTGGCTGCCCAGAGAAGCTGTGGCTGCCTCATCCTTGGCAGTGTTCAAGGCCAGGTTGGATGGGGCTTTGAGCAACCTGGTCTAGTGGAGGGTGTCCCTGCCCATGGCAGGGAGGGGTTGGATCTAGATGATCTTTAAGGTCCCTTCCAACCCAAACCATTCCGTGATATGTGAAACTTACTTATGTGCTGTCTCTGTGTATTTGAGTGGTAAGTCATATGTCACTACACGGGGTTTATTTTGTGGGGTGTCTACCATTTGTTAATATTTGTACTCTGGTTTTAGTAAAGTCTTGGTAACCTTGTGTTTTTGATACTGTTTCAGGTTAGATATTTAATGTATTTTTATTTGAAAACTTAAAAATGTGATGTTTTGATTCAACAGCATTCCATGCAACTCCTAATACCTATAAACGAAAGAATACAGAAACAGCATTAGATAATAAGCCTTGTGGACCTCATTGTTACCAACATTTGGTAAGATAATTTTATTTGTCACAATTTACTGAGTGCTAATGCTAGCTGCAGTATAGCAGGACACGCTTAATCTAAGGACATGCTGGATCTAGGATAGTGCATCTGCTTGTGGGCCACTTGCAGTCAAATATGTTACCTTCAGGTAGTGTGAAAGAAAAAATTTAACTTCCAGTCATCTTGAGTAGGAATACTTGTAGGTGTAGCCTGAGATATTTGTAGGGAAGAAATATTACAATCCCCTAATAATGGTGTTGCTGCTATTGTGTCCAATCTAGTCAAGGAACTGCAGACTTAGCTCTCTTGTAAATTATATCACAACTAAAAATTATAAAGGTTTTTTAGTTTGGCAAAGGCAGATTCCATCCAGGACTTGTGCTCTTAATAAGCAAAAGGATGGAAATTAATAAAGTGAAATCTTCAGTAATATAATTTCAAATCCCTCTCATAATTCCCCTAAATTTTTTAGTATGAGAAACAATGCTATTTTTTTCCCATCTAAAAACTTGCTACACAATGCTTGCATTTTAAAAAAATGCAGAACGCATATTAAGTACAATGTACAAGAAGAGTTCTTGTATTTTTACAGGTGTTTTCTGTGGGAAATTCTAATTTTTTTCTGTCATCTGAGAAAATAGACATTTACTACTGAATTATTTTTCACTTGGCAGCCAAAGTAAAAGGTGAACCAAAATACTGACATGCGTACCTAGTAAGTGTAGATTTTTTTCATGGTAGCATCAGAAGTACTTGTGTTCATGGCTGGAGTGCCTTTAACTGGAATTTCTGTGCACGTGATTGTTTTGTAGAACAATGGGAAGTTACTCAGTATGCAAGTTGAAGGTGTTCTCCCAGAAGCCCTGACCACAAGTGAAAGCACTTCTCGATTCTTTTCCTGTAAATTGTGATGTTTTGTGTCCAGGAAGGTGCAAAGGAGTTTGCAGCTGCTCTGACGGCCGAGCGCATCAAGACCCCGCCGAAGCGCCCGGGTGGCCGCCGGAGGGGGAGGCTCCCAAACAACACCAGCAGGCCCAGCACGCCCACCATAAACGTCCTGGAGTCAAAGGACACGGACAGCGATCGGGAGGCTGGCACGGAGACCGGCGGAGAAAACAACGATAAAGAGGAAGAGGAAAAGAAAGATGAAACATCCAGTTCCTCTGGTAAGGCTGGTCAATGCTGCTTCATTCTATGAGCTGCAGTGCTTGAGAGGATGAAACAAAACCAAAACAACGAAAAGTCCAACGCAGAAAAACCCCAACAAAAAACTAAAAGAAGCTGAGCTGTGCAGTCCTAGAAAACGTGTGTTTGGAATGTATGGAACTGAGTGAAAAGACAGAGTAATAATATGAGTTTAGTCCAGCTGTAAGAAAATGTCTGTATTGTCTCAATTTATGTACAGGTCATGTAATTTGAGTAGCTACTGTTAGCTTCTGTAAGAGGCATGTGAAAAGTGCTGTTTTTTCTGGCACTTAGGAAACAGCAACAAAACACCTGGGTTATTTTTTAACTGCAGTTAATGATTTGACATTTTGAAAGGCAGTGTAAATTTTGAAATGTAGCCTTACTCTCGATTATTTATTACAGAAGCAAATTCTAGGTGTCAAACACCAATAAAGATGAAGCCAAATATTGAGCCTCCAGAGAATGTGGAATGGAGTGGTGCCGAAGCTTCAATGTTTAGAGTTCTTATTGGCACCTACTATGACAACTTCTGTGCAATTGCCAGACTCATTGGGACCAAAACATGCAGACAGGTAAGAAAGGAAGCTACTTTGTAAGAGTGATAGCGATTTGCTTTTAAAACTAAAGTATACAAATACTAGTATTGATTACTAAAAGGGAAAAGTAATTAATTTTCTTGGTTTTCCCAAGAATGCTATGGTCCAGAATTCATACCACAGTAGTTTTAAAACTGTTTTAAAATTAAATTTACAGGAGGTTTAAATTAGATTGTTAGTTCTTAAATGACAAAAATAATCAACTTTAAATGTATTGAAAAGAGACTGTGACTGGATATAATCTGTAAGTTGTTGGTTGGAGGAAATCATACTAACTTAGAATATGAGCAACTTTGTACTAGCGAGAGATTTATCGTGGATGTGTTATGGTATCTCTTGTTAGGTGTATGAGTTTAGAGTAAAGGAATCTAGTATTATTGCACCAGTCCCTGCTGAAGATGTTGATACTCCTCCCAGAAAGAAGAAAAGGAAACACAGGTAAATCTGTTACTAAATACCCTTAGCATAACAATAAATTGGAGATCCAGGGGATCAGAACAGAAAGTATTTTGGAGGAAAAGTTGTGCAACTCTTCTTTTGCTTCCAAAACCAAAAGTTGCAACAATAAAACAAAACAGTGCTTTAGTTTCAGACAAAAGTCTTACTGCCTTGGCAAGTACAACCTTCCTCTTCTCTTTCCCTCTCCTTTCTTTTTAAGCTCTTTAACAGCCAGGTTCTTGTAGGTGTATTGCTGCAAGTAGTCAAAACTCTGTTTAGATTAGAAATAGCCTATGCAGCTTGTTGCAACATTCAGGGTAGTGTGGTATAACTATTTTTTACAGCAATAAACATTAAATTTAGAAGCGTTTCAATGGGGTTGAGTAATGATTATATGGTATTTTAAGATTAAAATTCTCTTTTTTTTTTATGTTAAGTGTATTCTAGCAAGCTTCAGATAGCAAGCTAGTAGGATTGCCTTTTTTTTCTTTAGGAGAGACTATTCCTTTGTAGCACCCCAGTTTCATTAGCACCTAGAACACCAACTAAAGAACCAGGTTAACAGGTTATTATTTGAAGTGAAGCTGCAATGAAGAACAAAATGAAACTTTTCTGGAGCCACAAAGACCATATGACACAATTTCTGTTGAAATTGCAAATTTGGTGGCTATTGTCTGTCAGTGAAATGCATTTTTCTTTAAAAATTCTGAGGTTTGGAAAATGCATCTCTGCATTGATTATTTTTATTCCCATAGTTAAGAACTTAGGAGATAAAAAGCTGACTGAAAATTAGCAAAAACATTTCTTTAGCAAGCAATAAGTACACTTTTTTTCCCGTATAATTTCCTATTTCTCCCTTTAACTTTCCTTATTTTCCCCCAAGTTTGTCCTTCCAGTTCTTCTCTCATCAGTTCTTGCTTCTGTCTTAGCTTGTCTATTTATTATTTCCAGGCCTAGTGAAATTCCTGAACTGGTTCAAAGATACTGTTGACGTGGAGTAGAATATTTCTGCTTTGTAGCATAGAGGCAGGCAATGTGAGCTGGGAAAAGATTCAGTGAGCATCTGGAAGAGATTTTGTTCTCAGCAAAAGCTATTGATTTTAATGCTCTTGGCACAGTTGTCAAGTGTTTGGGCATTTGGTGGGCTTGGCTGTTTAAATTTAGGTTATTAGCCATGGTGCAAGTTTGGAATATGCAGCTGAGAATTAGCTTGCTGTCAGATTCACATAAGTTGCTATAAAAATGGTGCCACTACATCTATTTGAAAAGAGCAGCTAAAAGGCTCAAATGTATTTTTGCAGCTGAAATGGATTGTATGATTACCAGGCTGACATTGTTTTGGAGGAGTTTTCAGACTTTTTTTAGTTTAGGGCTTTTTTTCCCCAAGTAAATAAAAGCACACACCATTGCATGGGGTTTCTTGACTTTTTGTTTTTATTTGTCGCCAATATAAAACCTTTCATGGTAGCAATTTAGTTTTGAAATGCCCTTTTATTCTTTAAACTCTCATTGAAGGAAGGAGATAATTTTACAAATTTCATGTCCCGGAATATGTGGCAATTGAGCTGTCTCCATTCTTCTATGGGCAGCAGCCTTTTTACAAAGGAAAGCAGCGTAGCCTGCCTACATCCTGCTGTAACCTGAGTGCTCTGAACATCTCCCACAACCAGCAATTGGGACAACCATCTGGAAGTCTTCCCCTGTTTCTTACCTTTCTGTTGGTTGGGTCTACTCACTCTTAGAGTAAATCCAGTCCTAGAGCCAGGAAGGCCCTTCCTTTCCTTCTGCTCTTTTCCATTGCAGGGATCCTGCAGGTTTTCCTCGTGTGTGTATTTGAGCTAAAGCAGCATCACCAAAAAGAAAAGCAGCAGCAAAAGGCTGCTTTTGCTGGCCTCTTGTAACTGATTTGAGAGCAGATAAAGTCTTTTCTTGCAAGACTTTGCCTATTTCCCATGTCATCTTGGTGCCCATATGGGCATACTGAGCAACTAGCTGGCAAGACTGCCCCCCTCTTGGATAATGAAATATCTTGTCTCCCTCCTTCCCATGTCATTTTTGTTAAGATAGCTGTAATAAGGCTGATCGGTGGGAGAAGATGACTTTTAATATAGTTGCTTTTTGGAGAACCAGTAAGTGTCAGAGCCTGGCCTATGTATCAGATTAACCTGCTATTTTAAGAAAACTCTGCCTTGATGAGAAGTGAGTACTTCGCGTAGAAGCCAATAAAAAATCTGAATGGAGAAAGAATTCTGAAAAGCATGGGTATATGCTGGAGGGAGAGTATACTTCAGTACTGTTCATTCTTCCATGTGTTTCTTCCATTTCTGGGAGCTGAGTTGCATTTGCTTTAACTAATCAGCACTCCTTCCTCTATTTTGGTACTGATTTTAAGGCCATGTAAACCTGCTTCTTTATTGTTTTGGTTTTCCTCTTCCCCCTCATCCCCTACTCAGAGGCCACTTAGTAAACTTTATTTGAAAATGTTTTCTTTTTTTTCCCCCCCAGTTTCTCATTTTCCTCCTCCTGTCCCTACCTTCTGCTGGACTGCTGTTCACTGCATGTGTTTGAATAGCTTATGTAGTTCTGCCAAGAGTTCAGGATGCCTTTTTGTAGGGATTTAAAATCTCACTGTTATCAGGCAAAAGGTGCAGCTGAGGTGTTGGCACGGATATTCTTATGTGCCACCTGGTTGGAAGGCTGAGTCTTGGAGTGGTGGGGAGGCTGTGGATGAGATGATCCGGGAGAATGAAGTCTTTGAGTGATGCCAGAAAATCAAACACTGCAAAGACTCAACTACATATTTGACATAATTGGCATGTATTTTGAATTTTCAGTGCTCTTTCTGATAGCAGAGTATCCCTGTGCAGGGCAAGAAATGCTGGAGTAGCTTCTTCCAAAGAGTGTTTTTAGTGTCAGGTTGGCTGACACCGCTGCTGCCTAGAACCACTGGCAGAGTCTAGTTAGGTTGTTAGGAGAGAGGAACAAGAGCTTTGACAGCTTCTGTCATGATGCTTCTGCAAACACTTGTTTTCTGAGCTGGCTCTCCTGCAGATGTCAGCAACCAGATGTACAAATCCACCGGCTTGCTTGGAAACCTGCCATGGAGTTTCCAGTTGGCTTTTTTTTAATGAAGCTTCAAATCATGAGTGCTTTCTCAGCTTTGTCTTTTCCTTGCCTCTGCTTCCTGCTGCATGGGACCAGGTCTTGCCTTTTGTTTCTGTTTGAGACGGCAGATTATAGGGCAGATACAAAAATGATTACCTTTGGTGTGGTGCTTACTCAGGCTTCAGCTTTGGGCACTAACCAGGGGAACTTGCAGTGCTTTGTGGCAGTTTTTGGAAGTTACAAGGCAGTGAATGTACTATTGAATTGTGGCAGTCAAAGCTCCTGTCAAGTTGGTCAGTTTTGGCAGCCTGCTGCCTGTGGTCTTGGGTCATTCCCCACAATTCCTGCTGCCACTGTGTGTTTCCAGGCCCTCTCTCACTGGCCTCTCTCCCTCCTGTGACACCAGTCCCTCCAGAAGAGGGGCAGATCAGATGGATGCCTTTCCCATTGTGACTGCCACCTGTAGTTTTCTTTCTGCTTTGACTTGTTACTATTAATGCTTTGTTGATGTGTATGTACATTTGTGTACATTTAAAGTATTAGGATAGTGCTTACTTTAGGAGAAAAAGTAAAGCTGCTAATTGCTAATGAAAGGGTATTTTAAGAAGCTTGGCCACAGAATGCTTTTAAGGGTTTGGTGTGCTGGTAGGTCCTTATTATCTTGGGGTGACAGACAAGTTTCTGTGAAAGACTTGTTCAAAAATATGGTATGTTGTGTTTTCCAAATACCAGGCAGACAAGAAAGAAAGTAGTTTAATGTGCATTAGAGTAATTTAAGTCAAAATTGCACTCCTTTCAGGTATATGGGAAGTGTCTTCTTGCAGAATCAATGTCTCAAAATTCATAAATATATGTTGGTAGCCTTTTCTTCTAGAGTGAATCACTCTTAATAGGAATGTCATCTATTTATTACAGTACTTTGTGATGCTGGGCTTCTTCCTTCCCCTCAGCCTTAGTTACTTGGACAAATCTGCCTTTGTTGGTTTCTAACTTGTATGGGCTCCTTCAGTGCTTGTAAGAAAGTTGGCTGTCGAGTTAAAGCTCAAATAAGATTCTCTATAAAATTGCCCTTTTAAAGCTTTACTGTATCTGAAGCTGTTGGAGGGTACAGCACACGATTTGGTTGAAGGAGAAGCTGCTATGCTTTTATGAAAGAAGTAGCAGCTAAAAAGTCCTATTTAAATAGTTACAGTGGGAGGTATTTTTTCAGAGTGCAAACTTCTGAGGAGTGTTGCATTCACTGAAAGGCAGAATAGCTTTCTAGGTGTTCTGTGCTGGGGATTTTTTAGTACCTGTGTTCATGAGTGTTTTGAGCTGCTCAGTAAATCTGCAGAGGAAGTGAGGTTGCTCGATGCAGCTGGCAATGTATTATTTGGCCAGGGAATGAGGCTTCTCCCATACTGTCTTCATGTTGTTATATGATATACTAAGGAAGTATAAAATAAAGTAAGAAAAAATAAAACAACTGATTTGTCCTTTAATTTTAAGGCTACTGAAATTAAAAGTCTGGTTTTCCTTTTGGTACCAAAGGTCCAGACAGGTGTTTTTGCTTGATTGTATCTGACGTTGTTTGTGGAATAGCTGACATGCCCTGGCCAAAGAGCTTGCAGTCTGAAATGGATACAAAACAATGGGGTAATTGTAACTTGCAAGAACTTTCAAGTACAGTGAGTTATGTTATGATAACCAAAAGCATGTTATTCTTAAAAAAACACAGCAAAGCAATAAACCCAAACAATAAAATCCACCACACAACAAAAACACCACTTCTGATAAAGGGCGTGCTTGGCTGAGCTACCTGAGAAAGGGGATGCTGAAGGAAAACTGTAAGGACATGAGAGAAAGGAGTGTAGACTTTGAAGCAGAAGGGAAAAGGCTCAGTGCAGCACCACCAGCCAGGACAACTGGGGAAAAGTGTCCAGCCAGAAAGAATACTGAGGTCCCATCAGTGTGGTTGTGCCAGGCAGACTTTGTCTCCTGTGGTCAAATACTTGGTGCTCCTCAGGTGAAGGGTAGGACCTGGCTGTGATGTGTAGATGACAACCAGAGTGGTGCTGGGGCCAAGTCCTGTGAAGCAAACAGCTGTCCCACTTTCACCCCCCTCTTTAGGCATGACCCTCCAGATCTGCAACTTCGTATCCTTCCTTTGCTGCTGCTCCTGCCTGCCAGAAGCAGCTCCAGCAGCCTGCTCTTGGCAGGCTTTCCTTCAAGGCCATCTGAATTTAAACATCTCTAGCCTGGGCTGGGTGGGGACTGCTCATCTGTACAATCCTGGGATGAGAGGAATGGTGTGGGGAATGGGGGGAGCAGCCTGCAGAGCTCTGATCTTGTCAAGCCCAAGAGACTGGGACAGGGTGGTTCTGCTGCAGCCCCTCTGACTTGTGTGCAGTTAGCAGGTGTTCGTGTCTCCAGAAACTTTCCCATCTTAAGTCAAGTGTGGGTGCAAGATGCAGCTGCCTTTCCCAGCCCACTGCAGGAGGAGTTCCTGTCAACCTTCTTGTTTGTTTTGTGTTTTTGCAGGTTGTGGGCTGCTCATTGCAGAAAGATACAACTGAAAAAGGGTTAGCATCTTTCCATTCAATTTATGTCCTGAACTTTTAAGATTCTACTATCGCTTTTTTTGGTTGTGGTTTTTTGGGGGGGGCCTGGTTGTTTGGTTTTTTTTAATGTTAGGCCATTATATATGTTCTGTGGGGAGCTAGAAATTATAGAGGAATGAAAAGTAAAAAAAAGTAAACTCTCACTACACATATTGTAGGGACAAAAGGTACTCTTTGGTTTACATAGCTGGAAGAGCTCTGTATAATTCAATAAAGAGGGAAAGAGGCTGAGTTTACAGGCTTTCCAGTATGGCCTCATTGAAGGACAGGTAAAAACAGTTTAAAGGATAGGAGCTGCAGTAAAAAGTGCCTTTTCTTTTTTTTTTTTTTTTTTTTTTTTTCGGCAGCTTAATTTAGAAATAGTTCTCTGAAAATTTCTTGGAAGTGGTTGGGACTTGTAGCAACATAAATAATTGATCAGTTTGTCTCTCTCCTTTTTTGTTGCTGATTGCTAACTTTAGCATTTTACAAATTTATAAATTCATGCAGACCCAAAACAGGCTCAGGAGTATTAATAGCAAATACAATTTATATAGCACCAAATTCTCCTAGCTGCTCTATAGGTAAAGCTCTAGACTTGTCCGTGGTAGTTCCTTTCTTGCCTAGAAGACTTCAGCATTGTCTGTACTGGAAAATTGACTTGGGAAAGCACAGTGGTATAATCATAATAAAGGGACTACATTGCCATTGTTACCTGTTTGAAAGTTGACTGTTGTTCCATATTAAAAATTGCTTTGGGTATTTAAGCAAATTTACTTTGCTGAATAATATCAGTGCTATTCCAAAACATGTTCAGACAGGAAATTATACCATTGTAGTTTCGTTTTTCAGTTTTCCACATAAACAGCTTTCAGCTCTGAATACTCAAAGAATCTGAGCAATAGCAGAATGAGCTGCACTAAGAAGGCAGCTAATGGTGTAAAACACCTCACTAATGTTACAATTCTGCTTTGGTGTCTTTTGGGTTTTTAACCCCACTTGCTGTGGGTTTGGGGTTTTTGTTCATGTTTAAACGTTCTTATTTAACCGACTTAAAGGGAATTTTTGCCTTAGAGTGAGGGGAACTGTATACTGTTTGTTTGCAACATTCAACTTTACAAAATGTTGCTATTTTTATTCAGATGGGTCATCGAATCACGTTTACAACTATCAGCCATGTGATCACCCACGTCAGCCTTGTGATAGCTCATGCCCATGTGTAATTGCTCAAAACTTCTGTGAGAAGTTTTGTCAGTGCAGCTCAGAATGTAAGTAAAACATTTTAAAGTTATCTGTAAACTTCTCTCACTGTCCCACCATTGAGCTCTGTCCTACCAGTCTGTCCATACTGCAGACACTGTTACAGGAGCAGCAAATTGTGTCAAACAGGGCGAGCATGTGTAATTAAAGTAATTAAGTGCGAGGAAGAGTAATTAAAACTGGGGAAGGAAAGAATTTACAGTACTTCTGAAAGTCCTATGCAGATATCAATGGCTGTGTTGCCAATATTCTGATATGCTATAAACTGCACAGTCTTAATTTTATGCTGTATTTTTTCATACTTGCCCTTTCCCTTTTCCACACATTCCTTTGTAGGCCAAAATCGTTTTCCTGGGTGTCGCTGTAAAGCACAATGCAACACCAAGCAGTGCCCCTGTTACCTGGCTGTCCGTGAGTGTGATCCTGACCTCTGCCTGACTTGTGGAGCAGCTGACCACTGGGACAGCAAAAACGTATCTTGCAAGAACTGCAGCATTCAGAGAGGATCCAAAAAAGTATGTCCAGAGTTACACAACTGCATGCCTGTTGCCCGTGTTTTGAGGTGTTCTGATATTTTCAAGTCAGAGAATGGAATTTCTTTGCCTTCATGCTGTCAACAGGAAAAGAAAACAAAAAAACCCAAACCAAACAAAATAGCAAGGAAGGGAGCTGTTACTTGTTAGCTTGGTCATGTGCTGCTGTTAAGCTCTATCTACATTTTGTCATGTACCAATTAGTGTTTTCTGTGCAGTACTGCAGCAGAATATCTCCTTTTCCCCATTCAGGCTTTGCTTCTTAGTTGCAATTGGGCTGCTATTTTAAAGTGATACCTCAGCAGTCTTTCCCCAGATCAGCATAAATAAGTTTATCCCAGAGTCTAGAAGCTGTTTCTTTCTTCAGTTGTTGATTGTAAGGCATGAGCTTGTATACAGTCTGCTGAGGATATCTTGAAAGCCCATTCAGTGCTGGCAAATAAATGAATCAATAAGCCAAAGTTTATTTCTACTCTGGAACATCTTCTCACAAAATAGTTCAGTTCACTACTGAGCTAATCAGTAGTGGGCTCCTGCCTGCAAACCTTTTGAGGCTGAAGTCTTTAGTAAATGAGTTATGTAACGCCCTCATTTCAAGGTTAAACTAAAATTTTTAGTAGTTTTCAAATACTTCAGGTAATTTTTCTTTTACATACATCTTCAGATCCACAAGCTATAATTTTAGTGTGTGTTTGATCATTGGAAGACTCTGGATTTTTCTGCTCTCCTGGAGTCCCAACATACACATTTCACAAAGTGATACAAAACAAAATGGAAAAAAACCTGATCTCAAATCTATGCCAGGCATGTCTAAACTTTTTGGTTTTTCTGTTCCACAGCACTTACTTTTGGCACCTTCAGATGTGGCAGGCTGGGGAATTTTTATCAAAGATCCTGTACAGAAGAATGAATTCATCTCTGAATACTGTGGTGAGGTAAGGAGGGAGAACACTGGTTATGAGCTTAATTGCTGAAGTTCTGCATGGATAGGGCCCAGCCATGGGATACCATTGTCTGTGATGTGGTATCACATTTAGACAGAGCCATGTGGCTGACTGTCACAGGCTGTAACTGCTGTCACAGGCTCAGACCCCAGGAGCTGCACAGCTGAAATGTCACAAAAATTTTGAAATAAATTCTTGTGAGAAGGAGAGGCTGGAATGTCATTTTTATCTTAGATGGAATTTCAGTTCAGACATGCTTGGAATTTGGTGGCCAATCATTTAGTATAGTACTGAAAGTCAGTAGGTGCTTTTGCTAAGCTAAATTCTGTAGCAATAAAACCCTGAATCAGGTATGCAGTCCTGATTTTGAGATAAGAAGCAATTCTTGCTTTTCTTCTGCTCTGAAAGAGTTTATTTATGCTAAGAGCAAAGCATGGATGTTTGGTAAGTGCAGAATGCTTGCTGAAAACAGTACTTTGTTTGGGAATACTTTGAATCTCAGAGAATAAAAAAACCTCCCACCTTTCAGAATGTTGGGGGGGGTTGACATTAAGCTGTTATGGTTACAAAATGGAGGAGTGCTTCTCTTTTTTACAAGTACTGTTTCTTTCAGATTATTTCTCAGGATGAGGCAGACAGAAGAGGAAAAGTGTACGACAAATACATGTGCAGCTTTCTGTTTAACTTGAATAATGGTATGTATGCATCAGTTGCAACCCTTGGCAGCACAGGCAAAGTATGTATGCTCAGCATTTCCTTCAGCCCTGTTTTTCTGCAGACAGCAGGTGACAATGAGAGTTTTTTTTCCACACATCTTTCTCTCTCAGTGTGTGGATTCATTCTATTGATGGCTAGTGTTTGGGGTTTTTTTTCTCTAAATGCTAGTCAGCTAGATGTTGTAATGGAGCCTATTACACAAGCAACTACACAAGAGGAGTAGAACTTCATGGAGTAAAATTACGTGCAGACATTAAGTAGACTAAAGTATTTAAAAGGCTTGCCAGGCATTGTCTGAAATAATTTTACTGAATTAAATCAGCAGTAAGTTATGATGGTAATTGTGTTGGGGGGAAAAAATGCCACATACAGATACATGGCTCCTGCCACTAGAAGAGAAGAATACAGGTTGCACTGTGACAAGCATAACATATTAGAAAATAGTTGAAATGAGGAAAAAACCTGCTGCTTTATGTCAGTGTTGACTTAGCATATTTATGGAGCTTGTCCTTGTGGAATAAAGGTAGAGAAGCTTCAGTGAGAAGCTAAGGTGGTGGTGCCACTGTGGCAGGAGGTAAAGGGGAAGCACAGTGTGGAGCAGCAGAGATCAGCTATTGTAGGGTGATGGGCCAGCTCTTCCGTGTGGGAAGCTGTGCAGTTATCTTCTCCAGCTGCTAAGATCCAAACACACTAGGTATTAAACTCAAAAACCTGTTTGTAGCTGACCTACCCATCATTTGTGGGTTTTGTTGTTTTTTCTGCCCCACCCCTAGATTTTGTGGTTGATGCAACACGCAAGGGCAACAAAATTAGATTTGCAAACCATTCAGTAAATCCCAACTGCTATGCAAAAGGTAAGTTTTACATTTACTTGCTTTTTATCAATATAGGAAATACTGTGAGATACTTCTTTAGCATGCATTTAATCGGTATTTGTACTAACACACTTAATTTCTTTTAAAACAGTTATGATGGTTAATGGTGATCACAGAATAGGAATATTTGCTAAAAGAGCCATTCAGACTGGTGAAGAACTGTTCTTTGACTACAGGTGGGTAGATGGATTTCACAGGTGGGATTAACTTTCAGTATCTCTGCACAGCTCATGGTTAATTCCTGTGCCTGCCTGGTCCTTGCAACCTCAGGTCTCGGCAGCTGTGAAGCAGCACTCCCCACACTGGTTTTGTTAAGGCAGATGCCATAGCAAGACTGATTTGAGCAAAGCAGCTGGTTAAGAGCCTGCAAACTTTGAACAGCAGCTAGTATAGAGTAAAGTGTAGTGACAAATGGGGACAGACTTTCTCTGGTAGGGTTCCCTTGGTACCAGTACAGGCTAACTCCCCCATCATTCAGAAGTAGGCAAGAATTTCAGAGAATGAAATTTCAGAATTACTACAGAGAAGGGCCTGCTAAGAGTGTGTCCTTACTTTCTTCTACAATCATCTCACTTGATGAAAACTAAGCTGTCCAGTGGCAATACTGTGCAGGTCAACCTTGAGAAATGCAGTGCTTTCCAGTACTGAAAATGAACTTCAGGACTGTGAGATTCAAGGTGAAAAAGCATGGAATTGTAGTGATTTGTCTCCTCTTGATCAAACACCTCTAGAAGTAGTTTCTTGAGCGGTCAGCAGCGTTATGCACCTGCAAATTCACACAAGGAGGAAACACCCCAGCTGGTGAGGGAAACTATGGGAAATCTGAGTATGAGGATTGCAGGCTGTGGTGCTGAAATGTTCCATGATACTGTTTTTTCATTTGTGATTTTGGGTATTTTTTTATTTCAGATATAGCCAAGCCGATGCCCTTAAGTATGTGGGCATTGAAAGAGAAATGGAAATCCCTTGACACCAGCTACCTCTTCTTTTAAACAAACAGCTGCCTTATCTTCAGGAATTTCTAGTACTGTGGGCAATTTTAGAAAAATAAAAATGATGCAATTTGAAATTCTGTATTTGCAAAGTACTGTAACAGTAATTTATAGTAACAAATTTTAAAAAAACCAACTTTTTATTGCCTTCTCACCAGCTGCAAAGTGTTTTGTACCTATGAACTTTTGCAATAATGTGGTGTGGTACATTTTTCAACCTTGAATAAAGGATACTTGAACTTCTTCATTTTTACTGGAACTGAGTTGGAATTTTGTGTCAGCCCCTTGAGGAAGCAATGTGAATTTAACTTGTAACTTCTGCGCAAAGTCTGTGCTTGTCTCCTTCTGCTCCTGTTACTTTGAGTCACATTTAAGATGCACACAATGTAGCTGTGTGGTGCTGCAGCACCTAAGTGAGACAGGTGTAGTCTTGCAGCTTCTCTGCTCCCTGGGCATGCAGCTACATCCACGTTCTCTGGAGTAAGGGCTGCAGCTCAGAACCTCCTACAACGGCCAGACTAGCTGTAATTTCTGTGGCGAACACTGCTTTCAAGATAAAGCTGTGGTACAAGGTGCCCTCATTGTGGCTTCTCTGAAGCACCAAACTGTGAATGATGAATACAACAGTTATTACATATACATTAAAAAAATTAAGAGACGCAGAAGAGAAATGTATAGTTTTTATCCAGAATCATTTAGAGAGCAGCGAGATGTCTGTTTGGGTCTTGTACAGGGCTACCATATTTATTTCTTACTTGCCAGTGGATTGCAAACTCTGCAGCCTCTTGCAAGGTAGAAGACAATGCTCTGGTCAAATCAGCTGGAGTGGGAGGGCAGGCACCAGGTCGCATTATTGCCAAACTGCTTCCAAGAAATCCTGTCCGTGGTGACCATTTAATTCTGCACTGAGGGGGCTCCAAGCCTGGGGCCGAGTTCAGCTCTTCCTGCTTCCATAGTCCATGTACAGCAGGCAGCTGCCACATGCCCTCTGCCTTGGTGGTGGCCCAAGTAAGAACTAAGAGTTCATCAGGAAAAGAACAGTAAAACCTAATTTTCTCCCTGCTTGGGTAGAGCACAGCTCCTGGGCTGAAGCTGGATGCACAGTACACAAATACTGCTTTAACCAGCCCAGGACTTTGAAAGGCAGCTCAGAGCAGGTGATTTCTGACCTTCCAACTAAGAAAGGAATTCAGGCTGCTTCTTCATCATCATACCACATCCTGCTACACAAATCTATTAGCCCTGAACTTTCTGCAAGAAGGGTTTACAAAAACAAAGCGGCATCTTAAAAAAAAAAAAAGCATCACAAGCTCCCCTCCTCTAAATTTCCAAGAGCAATTTTAAAACTGAGCAGCAAGATGCTTCTCTTGCCCATTATGGCAGTCTTCAGCTCTTTCAGAACAGAAATAGCAAACATAAATCTCAAGTGAAGATGACACCCCTCCCTTTTTCCAGATCAGTCAGTCTGGATCACATCTAGTACTGCTCCATAATTGTTTTGTAAACCCAGAGTTCAACTGTAACCATTAGTTTCCCTCAACAGGAAAACATTAGGAACACAAAACCTAGCTCCCTTCCTGGGAGAAGAAACACTGAACAAATCACAAATTCTAAAGGGTAAAATGGCTACAGAAATGAAGTTCTTTTCACCATGAAGATTAGAAAATATAAAGTACCAAAAATGAGACCTATGAGGATGTCAGCATTTTGCTTGTAGCATGTGGAAAGCCAATATTCATTTCATAAAATGGAATGAGGCCTGGTCAATGAAGGCAGGTATAGTAACACTCAAAAGTATTTTAATTCCCATCAGAGGTTGCATTTAATGGGAATTAATCTTTAGGAACACATTCGCTTTTCTGCTCTAGTCAAAGAAATGGGCAGCCTAAACCTCCTTTTATTCCAGGCAGCATTTAGGCAAGAGTGATGCATCTTATAGCACAATGAGCAATATAAAACCAGCTCCAATTTCAAATGACCAAGCATTGCCACATATATTCTGAGTATTTTCTGTTCTGCATATCTTGTGAAATCATCACAAATTTCTTTTATTTTCAAAGTGCAGACATTTCCTCTTCAAAAAGAAATAACATGCACAGATAATGAGAGATGACAATTTCTTCAGAGAACAAAACGTTCTTAAAGCACCAGAAAATGGGGAGGGAAAGCAAAACGAATTTCTAATAGCTTTCATAACCATTATACCTTTTATTTACATTTAGAAAGATAAGTCATGAAACTTAAAACAATAAAACCAAATGCAACTTGTACAGAAATCTTTTAAATTTTTTTTTATTATTTATCACACATTAAAAAATGAAACACACTATACAAATGGTTTTTCATAGCAGATTACACATGGGTCCATTCAGACTCGCTCTCCAAGTGCTGCCAACATGTATAAGTGCTGCCTGTGATGGCAGCTGTTTATCATATAGCCAATGTATTGATTTAAATGCAGTAGCATGCAACCCTTAAACGAGAAGGGTCTGATTCCTTTCTGTTCTTAAATTAGGTTAAATGGCATTGGTGTCCATATTTACATACTTGAAATGTATCAATCCTGAGCAGTTCTGATGTAAATCTGAGACTGGCTGGTGGAGTCCTGGTCTCAGTCATTAAAAAGGGAGGTCCAAATGGCAGCAGGGTGGCTGCTATGAAGTTCTGTTGCTTTCATTCTTTCCATCACATACCTACTTGCCGAGTGTCACACAGTCAGGTAATTGCTAATAAAAATGTTAAGCCAAGTAACTGTAGGTGTCCTTCTCACCATCTACACGTTCCAAGTACTCCTTCTCAATGAGGATGTCGATGCATTTCTGTGGGAGGAACAGAGGTAAGCGGTGGGACACGGGCACAAAAGCCTTCTCTGGGGTTGCTACAAACTTTGATTTTGACCCCGGACGGAGTTCCCTGCCAAGCAGAGGCCGGGAGTAGGCAAAGGACACAAACCACAGCAGTTCACTCTCCTCTTTCTGACCACATCCAGGCAGAGGGCTTTGCTAATCCACTAAACTGAATTACACTTACTGGATGCCATTCCAGGGGCGTGACTGGGAGATCATCAGTATGCTGAGCAACTTCATAGTAAGACAGCAAATGAAGAATTACACCAAGATGCAGAGAGCTTATGTAAGGTCACTAAAGACAGCAGCTGCAGTGAGAAGCTGCCTGTGTCACTGCCCAGCACTGGTGCCAGTTCATGCAACTGCTCTCACTGCCTGTTCTTTGCCCCACCTACCCTTGGTTGTGCATGTAAAAACCACTGGTGAGCTCACTTGGACAAACTGATGAAGAAATTAATATACATAAACGAATAATTAATATAATCAATATAATTATGAGTAAATAATTAAACACAATGCCCCCCTCTCCAACATTTTTATTGTAAAAGAAAGCGGGAAACTTTTACTGAGCCAATCCTGTGGCTGGCTGTAGTCCCACAACTGGGAGAGCAGGAACAAAAGGTAAGCCTGGATCAGGGGCTATGGTAAGCTGGCACCGATATGAAAAGATGCAATCCTGCTACTATTTTACCACCACTGCCAACAGTGCAAATCATGGATGTTACCCTAAAAGAAATACAATATTTCTGGTTAAAATATTTCCTACTTACAACTCAAAAATCTGTCCTTGACCCTCCCATCTCATCACCTTAACTTTCCTTTAATTCAGAGGCATGTGTTTTGTCTGTATCTATATCCTCCTCACCTCCTGGAATCCAGGTTCAGAGATGTGGTTCTCACATACCTTAATTACAGGAACTCGTGGCTTGAACCTTGAGGACAGCTGTGTTAGCACTTCTCCAAGCAGTTGCTGGTGTTTTAGAACCTTCCTCATTTTCATGATTCTCACAATAGCAGCCTGCACAGCAAAGTTGGGAAGGTGTGTTCAGGAGCAAACTACTCGTCCCTGTGCATAAAGCCATTTAACTTCCCTAGGAGATCATTGTCTGCTCATGCAGAAGCACCACCTCAACCAACTCGAGCACCAGACAGGCAGAAGCTTGCCCATGAGTGTCAGCTACTCACACAGACTTCCAAGAGCTCAAACTCTACACAGCACACAGTCATCAAAAATGGTTTTGACACATGAATTTTTAGAACTGTGCTTACAGTCAGGCAGTTGTAACAATAGCACCAACTGGTACCAAGAGCCACACAAAACCACTTGTGTAGCAAAGAGACTTCTTTATATATTTAACCTTACTGTGACACTCTCTTAGTGGTACATCTGTATTTCCTTCCCCTGCCTCTCAAGTGGATTCCAAATGAACTGATACAAAACCACTGTTAATTTCATACTACCTGGGTATTACTATTTTTCTTATTATTCAGTTTTCACCCAGGACAAGGTCTAGTGAGCGTGTGCATCCAAGGAACCTAAACACTCATCAACATCAGGTTAGAACAAATGTGAAGAACACGTCCTATCTGTAGAAATGCCTTCCTCCAGTTTCTCCTACAGACTCCAATCACCTTTAAGAACATTTTAAACACATTTTTTGAACTCTAACATAGTGCACTGCAACGGCATGTTGTCTTCTAATAAAAATTAAGAAAACCCTACAGTAACTTCATTAAATGATTACAAAGTTGTGATTCTGAGTTCATGGCAGCATTCTGCAATAAAACTCACCTGAATCAGTAGTTTCCTATCTTCCTCTATATTTTTGTGTGTAGTTTCTTGCTCCTGCTTCTGTTCAGTCTTCATTGGCACATTGATGTTTACCCTTAATTTTTTGCTGTAAAGAAAAGCAGAAGTTAATAAACAACTAGCCTGTTTAAAACCCAAAGAAACACAGAAAAAACTCCAAACAAAACCCAACTCCAAAATAAAAGCCACATCACCATAATTACTTAACAACAAAAGAGGACTTTGGCTCTTCTGAAAACTTTAGACACTCGTTATTCAAGTTTAAAAAAAAAATAAAATAAAAATAAAGAATGCCCACAACCAACCAAAGAAACAAAATACCTTTCTGGTGGGTGTCTGTGTATTTCAAGATTTACTGAATCCATCCTAGTGATCTGTGAGGTCTAACTAGCACTGTACAGTTACAGTGTATTCAAAACATTTCTATGTGTAGTAAGAAGCTTGGAGTCAGTGAAAGGGACAAGAGAAATCAATGGAAACAGAATACCCTTTCTGATTTTTGGATTCTGACCATAACGCGGGAAGATCTCTTCTGTAGAACTGAGTTCTGACTTTCTTTCACACGCTCCCTGGCACTGATGGAGGTGAGCCCACTACCACACGTGGCCACTCTCAAGACAAGGTCCTGTGTCACAAGTGGGGAGCAAACCTCAGCATCAGAGCACCAGGGAGCACAGGGCTTTGCTCAGCCTGTTGGCTGCACTGGGGAGAAGATCTGTTATTTATTTAGCACAATGCACTCCATCATAAACCGGGAACCAGCAGCTGCACAATGCAGTAACACTGAGCTGTTTCCATCACTGCATTAATGTAACTGACCATGAATTCTCAAACCTTTAATTACTGGTAAAAGGGGATAGAAAGCAAATAAAGAGTGAGGTACATGGAAAGGTTTTAAAATGTTTCTTTCACTTGAGATCTTATCTTTGGGAAGTACTGAACTCCTCACTGGATTTATGTGTGTTTATATGTATGCTCTGGTAAGCACAATAAAAAGTACCACAGTGCTGTAAACAGCTTAAAATACACAACTGTTTAAAGTAAGTAATAAAGCCTACTGAAAATTGTGTTTATTAAGTCTTCAAATCACTGTATACTCTGTGGTTATAAAATGAGCCTGATCTTCTTGTGTTAGCAGTAGTGGATGAACATTTATGCCTTTGACCTTTGCTGGTCACTGGACACTACTGTAACCTTGTAAAATACCATGGATTTTGTGAAGTGCATGCAAGTCACGTGCCTTGGCGAAACAGCAGTGCTTGAATCAATTATTCAAGAATGAGACAAGAGTCAGACAAGAATCAAGGAACGAAAAGGAGATATGAAAACATGTCAGGCCTTGCAGACTTTATGACAGAGTCAAAGAGCTGAGATCACACCCATCCCCCACCACTCACCAGCCCCCCTCCCTTAACACTGGTACACATTGGATCTACATTTGGATTGGCACTTGAACCCTGAAGCTTTCATCCCAAGTATATTAGGTTCCACCCAGATTCTGAAAGCAGAAGAGGATGCTACCCATTACATCTAAGTGATGTATGCTGCTTACTTTTTGTAACCAAGATACAGTTTTATTAAAGTATCTGGTTTTAACTCCACTTCATCAACATTTGCATTTTCATCTTCCAAAACCTGCAGGAAATAAGCAAACAAACAAATAAATAAATAGTCTTTAGCATATTTCACTGTATGTTAAGCAGGTCATAAGAAAGCAAGAGTACTCACAAGCAATTTTGATTTCAACAGGATCTGTAGAACTTGTGCCAAGATATCCTACAAAATTATAGAAAATATCAGCGCAGATAGACAGCACCTTTGTCTAACTTAAAAACTTGAACATGAAGAATGCACATATTTAGACTAAGAACTAGTGAGTGCAGAGCACTGCAAAATGAGGGGAGGAAAAAAGAAGTAAAAACACAGTTCACAGAAGTAAAATATAATGTCCTTTTTGGGTGTTCTGACATATCCCCCTTGTGGTTAGTCAAATAACATAAAACAAGAGATCTTTCCAGTTGCTGCTTTAGGAACTATTTTGCAAGCAGATTTATTGCCTAAGAAATAATTTTCCCAAACCATGCAAATATATATACACCATGGCAAGCTTAACCTTCAGAAAGCAAGCACTCTCTGCTTTCTGATTAACATCTTTTTCTTTTACCAGGGATCTGTTCTGGTTGGTGTTGCTGGTTGATCGCCCAGAAGGCTACTGGCAATATTCTGTGCAGGCCTGCAAAGCTGTTATTTTACCACAGTCTATAACAAAGGGCAATCCCTAAGACTTCTGGGTTTGCTGTAAATCCTCAGCAACAACAACTTTCTAGATATGCATTTCTAGAAGTAAAGATCCTACTGAATACGAATACCTAACTTTGCAGCAGTCAGAGCAGACTTCATTCAAACCTACTACTAAAGGCCAAATAAATGCCAAATTGTGGGCCATAAAGCCTGCTTGGAAAGAAAAGGAGGGAAAGGAAACCACAGAAGAGAGTTAGCCAATGAACTGCAGATTTACTATGTTCATGTAAAAAAGCCTTGAGATATAAAAGAATGACAGATGCATAGATCAATCAGCGAAAACACTGTTTTTGCTAGAATGTTGTCTTCTAACATTAAAATGTATGCACTGAAAACACTGAATACTTCCAACCACAGCTCAGCAGGAAGCTAGACAGTTCACTCCAGTCATGAACAGGAATGCGCTAAGATTCATCAGAAGACCAGGCAGTTGTGATTACAGCAAAGTAAACCAGGAAAGTGAATTGACCAAGAACAGAGCACATCTGTCTCCTTTGGGACAGAAACTGATTCTGGCTCCAAGCATGTGTAATCCAAATTTCTTATGATAGCAGAAAGAGCCCTGAAGGCCAAAACACTTGTTCACAAGCGTGTGGTAAAATGTGCAAAGTCACTACCATTTTTATTTGAGTACTGTCTGTCAGCTGCTGCACGGTGTAGGCATCTTCTGTGTTGTACTGCAGTAAAATTGCCATCTGGAATGTGGATGCCTGACAGATCCAAAAACAGAGAACAGAGGGGAGAGGGGGGAAATCAGAAAATGAAAACGAACAAACACTTTCTGAATTTGAACAGCCTGAAATTCACCGGTTAAACACATACACTGGAATATCTGGACAACAGAGAATACCCAACTGGTGCTAATAAAAAAAAAAATCTAATGCTGCTTATACAACCAGAACTCCCCCTACCAGCATTATCTAAACATAAACCCCAGGATTAGGATCCTTTAGCTCGCTGCACACACTTCATCAAATCTTCCATTATGGTATCAAAGCATTATCCTTCTACCTGCTAATATAGTTTTAAATTGTTTTCCTCTGTCACTCCGACTCTTACCCATTTAATCTTCATTAAACCCAACACAGACCACTGAATTCATCCTCACAACCCTCCCAACTCCAGCAGAATAATAAAACCAAATTTATAAACAAAGCAGCTATCAGTGGCTTATCCATGTCTACCACCATAGGGTTAACATATTTTGATGACAAGGTCAAAGTCTGACATTATCTTGTTTCTTCTCACTGTTGTGAACTCCCCATCCCATCTACTTTTTGAGAGAAAGCAGACAGGAAATGGTAAACAGCATGAGATCCTAGGCAAAGAGGCTGTAGTTGTCTCACAAAACGCAGTTCAACACCTGTTTAAACCACAGGAAACGTATTCCATTTCATAAGCCAAATTTCTTCTAAACACAGATCTTTAGTATCAGTACAGTAAATAAAATAAACATACAATAAAGGTTCTACCAGCTGCATCCAGTCCTCTGAATACAACCACCATCAAGTGTTTCTATTGGCACGACTTGTCCTTACCTGTAATGTGTATCTGTTTTTGAAACAGTTGGTAACCAATTCCCCTTTGGACAGCTGATACAACCACGTTAATTTTCTTCCACTATGACGACTGGCATAAAATGCAGTAAATCTCTGATAGCTCCGTTCTAACTGTATAAAAACATCAATAATAAATAAATAAGTAATATTATTTACCTTCATTTACCATTACAAGACCATGCTATGGAAGCAACAGAGGATCATCAAATCTTACCACCCTCAACCGCTATGCTGTCTGAATAACACAAAGAGAAACTCCAAGTATTCAAATTTGGCAGACTGGATGAAAATTTCCCTCTGCTACAAGTTTCCCCTTTAAAGTATCATTAACAGTACAAACGTAAACAAACATTTAAGTTTCATTCTTCCTTTTAGGATACATTAGGCATGGCTAGAAAAGTGATTTGTTTTAACCACCTTCATCCTCCGGGTAACAGCATTAAACTTATTTCTCATGTTAAATATTCATGTCCTGTCTCTTCTGGATAATCACTCAGCAGAAAATTAGTGATTATAATATCTAAAGATTTTACTGGGCAGAGCTGAAGCAATGGTATGAAAACGTTTCTTAAGTATACCCAGAAAAATGCACTAATAAAGATTTGCTTTAGTTGCTGTTGAATATTTTGAAGAAAGCTTCATTAACCAGGGACTTTTCATGGGAAAGATATGAAAACATGGATTTCACACAGTTCCCTCCTACTACCTTACTCAATTATCTTGTTCCAAATATTCGCAGGCCAAAAAGGCAAATAGCAGAGACTCTTGTAGTCCTCTCTGATATACAACAGAACAAAATGAGACACCAGCCTTGTAAAACAAATTTCTCTCATTATCATTCCATGTTCAGATGAACCACGTGCAAGTGCCTCACCTCAGATGGCAGAGCAAACGTGCAGGACTGCTGGAACGGCCACGATCCAGAACTCAGCACTTGGATGCTGAAATCCACTGAAAGAGAGGTGAAGAGGATGAGCTGCATTATCCCACTTTTTCCTAGCCTTCTCTTCAAACACAGTCCCAGTTCTAACACAGAAACAGTTCTGGCCTTGTGGTGAAACTAACATGGTAAAAAAACATTAAGCACTGTTTTATTTTTGTCAGACCATCAACCAAAGCTATTCACAAGAGATGTCACTGCAGTTGGAGAGCTTTAGATTTACTGTTATGGGCACTCAATTTTCTCTCATTTAGAGATGTTATTACCCTGTTTCTATCCCCACAATGGATTTCTCTTTTAAGACACAAGTGTGAAAATGGTAAGTGTTCATCATCACTCCACAGTACACAACTGCAAGAACAGACCTTTCATACTTGTACCTGTAAGGCATTTTGGTCAAGTCAAGTACGAATAATATAAAAACTAAGTAACATTTAAGCCTGACAATACTCAACTCTAATTGTAATCCAAGGAGTAATTATCAATTCTTGACAGAATTTGGTTCAACATGCTTAAATTAAAAAAAAAATTTAAAAAGGCAATAGGGACATTTAACAACCTGGAACGCGACATACCTTTTTCATTAATACTTTCACTTAAGTGTGAATTTAGGCCACATTGTGTTCAAAATCAAAACTGTTCAAAGAAAAATGTCTCTCCAATCAAACATTAAAAGAAAAAAAAAAAAGGAAAAGAAAAGAAAAAGAGAAAAAGAAAAGACGGGATTCAACTTAGCTTAGTTATATACCTAAACATGAGATACAAAATCAGGAGGAAGCTAATCACAAAATATATGAAGAGCTACTAGAAGACAAAGAACAGACCTAGCAGACTAATTTAAACATCCCGTATCTTGGTCAGAAGAACATTAACTCTAACTTGTGGCAGTATGGGTAAGTCAAATATTTCCCTCACACATTTAGTTCTGTAGAAATAAGAGGAAGCTAAACTATGCAAGAGTAACTTAGGTAAAGATATTACTTACAATCTAATGGTTCTGAATTGGTCAGGTGCTTTTTAAATTGCTCATTCAAATCCTTGCTTACACCAATATCTTGGAACATCCGCTGCAGCTTGGAGGTATACTCAAAACCACAAGCTTGCTGTATTTTAAAAGCACAGAGATGTCAGCAAGACACATTTTTGACATTGAATAATGAGAATAACAAAGTGCTGCAACTTATTTTCTTAACAGAAGATGTACAAAGTTCTGTATTTCCCTTACTCAAAGTGCCAATCTCCACTGGAATATGAGCTTTAACTGTCATTGACAACTGAAAAAAATTTTGTTTAAAAATTAGGCAAAACACAATAAAACAGAACTCAAAGGGGAGTAGATTGTATTTTGCTTTACTCTGCATAAATATGGGTTAATGAAATTAAGGAACTTTTCAGTAGTCATTCCCTTGAATAATTAAATCCATGTCATTCATTTGGTTAAGAATAATTAAGCTTAGCTCCAAGAAACATGCATTCCAAGTTCCTACGATTAAAAAAAATATAGAATAAAAGACCTAGGCTGTGCATAAAATAAACAAATGAAAGGACGTACATCAATGCTTTACAAAACAGTCTGAAGATCTGCAAGGCAGTAGATGATGGGGCAGACATGGAATACTCACTTTTAGTTTGGAGATCATGCTTGCCTCAGCATCATCACTAGCACTGTTCTGATGCACAAGTCTCTTTGCCAGCATTTTAGCATAGAATTTTTGAAACACATCTTTATCCTCAATGTACTTGAAGACAACCATCTGGAAAAGCCAAGATAATTTGTAAGGAAAAACTATTTAAACATTTGTCTTGAAAAAGCTGTAGCAGGAGCTACTTCATTCGCACCTAAATTTTTAAGATTGGGGGTTTTGTTTGGCTTTTTGAGGGAGGGTGGTGGCACTGGTGGTGTATGCTTGCTTTAAATATGGATACTCTTTTAAAACAAGAACTGTATATTCCACATATACAGTGTTTTATATATATGTGGATATATAATGATACAAAAAGATGTTGTAAAAATTATATGTATGTCATATGTATACACAGATTAAGTAAAAACATTGCTTCAATATACCCACTTTAAATCTCCTGTAAAGGGTTTTTTAATAAACAAAACAAAATAATTTTTAAAAAGCCACACAGAGATTATTACTGAAAAGCTGAAATTTCAAGCAATGAAATCAAACATACAAAAATAATTTTTTTCTCTTATCTGCCTTGTGTAACAATTGAATATTATTAACTTGCCAAAGCTTACACAGAGGAGAACTGTATTTATAGACATCTTACCACTTGATTGAGTGTATCTTCCAATTCTGCTTCTTCTGGATTCTTTGAGCTGCAATAAAAGAAATGCATTTTTAATCAGTCGCAAACCAGCAGAATTAAACCAACATATGGATGTATATGGAAACTTCAGAAATAAAGGAATGCAGATTTGAGTAGTTCTGGGATCAAAGGCTCATTAAAGAGGAAACAATGTAATGACGTGATCACTTCGCTGCTCCACCTGTCAGGAACTCCGAAGTTCCCAACTGTCACAGGTTGAAGTCCTGGACCACAACTTGCTTGGGACTTCTTGGTAGCTTGATACTTCTCAGGATTTATGGGCTTAAACATGGACATCTCTCTTCCTGCTGCTAAATGCTATCTTTATTTCTTATCTTAGATAGTACAGTGAGAAGAAACCAGCTCACAGAGATGAAACTTGACTGGGTGAAAGCTCAGGTGGTACCACACTGCATTCCTGCATCTCATGCTTATCCACCAAGAAAACCCCAAACCTACCCTGCACACAGTCAGTATTTTTAAAGACGAAAATAAATCCTTCGCTGAAGGAAGGAGAGGATGGGAAAGGGAAAAGTGAGCAAGTTCTTCCATTTTTGGGTTGTTTGGTGGCGGTTTTTTTTTCCTCTCCCAAAACAAATAGAAATGTTGCCAGGTACAAGACTGACACCAATCCAGTATGAACTGAGCTGATACCAACTGAGCTGGTATGAGCTGCTGAATCATTTAAAACCAGGTATCTTGAATTAAAATATGAACCATGAGAGGTTAGAAAGCAGTTTTTGTCCTCCTCAATTTCTGCCCAGATGGAAGAAGGAGGAAAGCAACAGTTTTAAGGGAAAAAGGGAACGTGCATCTCTTTACAACATACAACCCAATTTAAATTTTTCATTGTAAAAAAATCCCACCTAAAACCCCTCCTTTGGTTTTACTGAAAACCCAAAACTTAAGATTCCTACAAGGCAAGAAAGGTTCGCTTATTGCCTCCACCTTTCCTTAAAAAGAAAACAACATAACCTTCAGGAATGGTCCTACTGAAATTTTTGTATCTAGAATTTGGTACAATTAATTTCTTGCAAAGTGAAGTTCTGTTTCTGAAGACAGTATAGAACTTCATAGGCTAAAACATTTTAAAACAAAAGCCAACATGAAATAATCATTTGTCTTTGAGGACATACCTTTTCTTTAGTAAAGAGTCACAGTATCGTGCCAGTAGCTCTGGGGATTTACTGGATGATTGAGCCATTTTTGTCACTGCATTATTATTTATAAATCGACCACAAGCCTATAAATCACAAAAGACAGTGAAATTTTGGGAGACAAATTTTTTTATTTTGCATGGAAATAAAAAAATAAGTCCAGCATCTGCCACTACATGCACTTACTTTGTCTAGTGCAGCCACGAAGCCAGCATCATTGTTGAATGCAGACATGACTAAAGCGTTGTATTTCTTATGGACATCCAACACTGTCTGTACATACATTTTTGGATCCTGCAATAAGGAGAGACTGGATTTTGCAAGCTGTTGACTTTCTGCTTTCTACTTCCCCCAAAATGGAGCTATTCACTGGCCCAAGAAAATTCATGTGTGGAAAGTCCATGAAGTATTAGAAATAAGCAGACTGGTCCAGGTCCTGTGTCCAGAACTGACTGATGTTACTGCAAGCTTTCATTTACAGCAGAGTGCAGAGTGTACCACACCACACAGTACAAAATACAACAAAATATTTACTCAACCACTGCAAACATTTTTTAATACTTAAACTTATTTCAAGTCACACCTAAGAGAGCTGGACAATTATTAAATGGCAGCTGCTATAGAGGAAAATCTCTGTAGTAAGAATGCAACTGGTGTATATCCAATACGTAAAACTTAGTACAGAAACCTCAGCCACTGGCAGTTCTTAAAAATTATCTGCACAAACACCCAGTGGCAGCCAAATGCCAATAAACACCAAGTTTATTGCACTCAGACTGAGTTCTATGTCCAGTTACAGATCTTTGCTTCTCAATAAAGATGGAGTGGAATCAGCGTAGGGACAACGATGGGCAAGTAAATCATCAGGCACACAGGGCAGCTACTACACAACAGACTGAAAAAGGCTGGAAGTCTTCAGTTTGGAGATCATAAGGTCTTATTGGCAAGAACTGGTGGAATATGGGCAGGGTTTTATCAGGATCCTGAAAAACATTTCCTGTTGCACTGAAGACAGACATAGACTGCATGGACCACCAATCTAATGCCATGCTTAAGATAAAGAACTGAGATTGAGAACTTCTGAGATAAAGAATGCAAGTGGATTTAAAGGACGTTCAGAAAAGTACTGACTACAAGGACTAAAGAAAAAACCAAACTAAAGGCGCAAAAAGCAGCAAATCTGACTGAAGAGCAGTCTTGTTAATACAGTTAACAGAGACTAGAGCACAACTCCTTCTGCAGTAAAAAACTAAAATAGGTGAGATGAGTCAGGCTGATATGACTATTTCTCTGCACTGACTACAGAGAAACTGAGAAGCAGTTGTTCAGCTGATTGTCTGTTTAGACACAGCACAGGTAAATGAAGTTGGGCAGAATCAATCCCACCTAAATGTGACAGAGGGCTAACAAGGCAATGATGAAGAGCAATACAGCGGTGTGAGGGATATTAGAAGAAAAGGCAGGATGGTTCCCAGGGGAAACAGCCAGAGATGCTGCTGTAAAAATGCAGAACAAATGTGTGGAATAGGAAAAGGAACAAAAAAGAAAGATGAGGAAACAAGAAAAGGTGTCAGAGGCAGAAAGAGTTCTGTAAATTGTTGGAGTCAAAAGAACTAATACATACAAATTTTGGGCCTCTCCTCTCTGAAAGATGAAATAATTCCTGGAGAAAGAGCTTTCATTTTTTTTCTGGTAAATTCTTCAAGGCCTAAACAGAAAAAAACCCTCAAGAGTGACGACCACTAGGGGGATGTGTCAAGCATGGAGCAGATCTGATTTCAAAATTTAAGGTGACGTCTGCAAATGAAGCTGCAGATGCCTGAACTTGCTTCACGATTACTTTATGATTCATAAAAGATCAACACTGCTAAAATGCTGTGCACTTAAAACAACAGAAGTGAACAACACCCTTTGATACAGATTACTGCTTTAGTATGAAGTTATATCAAGAATTTCTCAGGACAGCAACAGGTTAAAATGCACTTTGTCAAAAATCAAAGTTAATAGAATCATAGAGTATCCTGAGTTGGAAGGGACCAACAAGGATCATCGAAGTCCTGAACAGGACCACCCTAAGAATCATGCTGATGGTGTAATCAGTTATCAGTGACAGTGTCTGAGAGCATTGTCCAAGTGCTTCTTGAATTCCACTTTAAATAAAATTTACCAGAATCCATATTCTATCCTGATCTTCCTTTGTGCAGTGTTTCATTCTTTTTTTTTTCCCCTGGAAAACATCATATTGTCTATAGAGAAGAAGGTCAGCAAAGGACTTAAACAACTTCATGTTGCCAAGATGCAACCCTGATCAACACAAAACTAAGTTTGAAATTACAGTTATGGGATAAAAATTGAAAAAGCAGCCTTTCCAAAGACCTCCTCCTTATATTGTGACCTTTCCAACCATTTCATTCCTCCTTCTTCTATTTCTCATGCTTTTCCAAACAGAATAAAGACATTATCAAAAAACTCAAACCAACAGAAACTTTCTCTAGATACTCCTATCCAAGTCAGAATTCCTTAAGATGATGAAATAAAACACAGATGATGCTTCTTGAAACAGTGGACTTCTAGGTGTATTCGTCTCTTAAGTGTTGGGTGTTGTATTTGCACAGCCAGCTTTCCAAGCAGCATGACATCCTAACAGAGAGCAAAAACTCAGAAGGAAACTCACTATTCCCCCCAAACAAAACAAAAACCCCCATACAACACCCCCCCTGCCCCAAATCAAACAAAACCAAAAAAACCACCCCTAAACCCCCTCAAAATTCAAACAAGAGTAAGAAAGTGAACTAGGTTTTATTTTAAAGCTACTGTCAACATTTGAGAATTGTCTAGTCCTTACAAATGACATTAGTGAGAGGGAAAACAAGCAAACTGGAAGTTTTATCAGGAAGCATTCAGTGTCCTCTAATGTAAAAGTGTCAGCAACCACACATAGATTTGTTTTGACGGGATACTTGCATTTAGTGCAGCTTCTCCACATTTCTCAATTGCAGCTAGACCCTGATTATGAATGTGGGTTTCCAAAAGTTTTTTCAGCTCTCCAAGGCCATCCTGGATTCGAGATACAAGGTTATACATGCGACCCAAGTCTGTAAAAGACAAAAAAAAGAAAGCTAGCATCTCCCATCTGTACTGGCTATTACTTCAATTTCTCACTTACAAGTTGTCAATAGGAGCCAAACATCCATTGTCAACAAAAACCACACATGCAATTGCTCCTGTAAAAAGCCAGAAAAAACAACAGTAAACAATTATACAGTACAGCAAACCTTTGCACTCACCTGGAAAGCTAACACTAGTTAAAGAGAAAACAATCTGTTATATTGAGATCTGTTTTTTATCTTTGCAATGCAACAAACCTCAAGAATAAAAAAACCACCATTTGAATGGTAGAAAATTGACTTCTGATTTTTAGTTTTCACAGTAATGATTTAAATATGGTGTTAAACCTCTCTTATTTAAATAACATTTTGAAGTGCTGCCATAAATTCGAGACTGTTATTAATATTACTGCTGGCTGTGCTACATTTTCCAGCTGACCCGTCCTTTAAATTTTATTCTTAACAGGACAGTTTTCAGAGATCTAACACTACCTGTAGCCCTTTGCACATAAACACTTTTACTCTGGGCAGCATCAATGGGAACAGTTGGAAATTTAAGGCAAAATGTTATGTATTGATATCATCTTTGCAGATAAAATTGAAACATTAAATAAAATTTCCTTCAATAAAGCACTGTCAGTAAAAGACATCTCTTGGATGAAAAAAAAAAGTTTAAGTAATTGATTACCAGCAGAAATAATTGTATCTGAAAGAAAAAAGAGGTTCTAAAAAGCATTACAACAGAACTAATGAAGGTAAAAATAAGCTGCATGTCATTTCACATATGTTAAAGCTTCATATTAAAATCTCACCAGTTTTCAGCCAAGACTTTCCACATCAATTAGCAATTTTGGAAAGTCTAATACTGAAGAGGGTTTTGGTTTTTATTATTTAGTTTCAACGGGATAGAGGCTTTGTATTTTCTGAGGGCAGAACTCTTTAAAAAGAAAGCAAACTTTGAATTGGCCATAAACCAGGTACACAAACCTACCAGTCACCTCTTGCAATCTTGCCCTCACTGAACAGGCACTCCAGTGAAACAGTAAACAATCAGATTATTTACTGTAAACTAAGGAGGATATTTTACCTTGTGGAATCCATCTTAAGGTTGACAGCTGCATCTAGCTCTTCTGAAGTGCAAGGACTTCTCTGAAGGGCTTGTGAGCAATTTATTACCACCAGAGGATTATCAGATTAAACAAAACAGAGCAATCAATGAACTGGTGCTCTACCTAACTCTGAAATACAACACACAGAGTTTGATGCCTTCTAATACCGAAGGAATGACATTTCATTTCAGTTAGGTTTCTGCATAACACTTTCATTTCCTTAAAACTTTGTCAAGCTTTAACTTGCAGATTTGAAAACGAAACTTTTTTTTCTCTCTATAAAAACCACGATTGCAACCTGATGTTAACTTTTATAAGAACAGAAGAATACCCTACAGAACTTTAGAAAAAAGGTCGGAAAATAAAGCCATGCATAGACACAATAAGCTGCTGCTAGCTCTACCCACAAACAAGGGTTCACCGGTTGGTCTACCAGGATGTCTGCGTTAGGTAAAATAAGGAAAAGATGATACAAAGTCTCATGGAAGATCTGCATGGTAACTAAGCCTTCCTCATTACAACCTTCTCCCAATAAACCTAATTGTTTCCTACATGTATCACAGTGATGTGAGTAGGTAACACATGAGGAACGTGTCCCACAACCTTTATAACCAGTTTATACATTAGTTGCACAATGTGATTAAAAAGTTACAGTACATCAGCAGGAGTGGCCTGTAATATGATATGCTCAACCATAGTTTGCGTGGGAGGACCTCAAAACCAGTGTACTTTCAAGAGCAAAGCAGTATTTTAATCAATGGCAACCTTTTATTCTAAGTTTAGGATAGTCTACCAAAGGCTGTAGTATATCACAAATTTGAGAATGAACTGATTACAGTGATTAGAGAGTGAATTACCAGACTATTATTCAAAATAAATTTTCTAATCTTGAAACTTCATGAATCTTAAAAAGGGTGAGGGAACTGCTACAATTTCCATAAGTGAAGCCCAATAACAGAAGAGAAAATACTTTGGAAAAGAAGAAAAAAAATCAAGTGTTTAAAAAAAAGTATAGTTAATCTTAGAAATAACCCACATGAAAGTAAACCCAAGATACAGAACTAGACAGTGCCCAAGACACTTCTTTTCTTTTCTACCCTGACAAATTTAGGGAATTCCATCACTATGGTAAGTGATTGTACTAAGGACTCACATAACCCATGAGCTTGATAAAGTACGAGGTAAAAAGAAAAGTCTGTGAAGGCGTCTTGAGTCCAGAAAAAACTTTGTTTGTTCTATTGCTATTTCAATTTTCAGAAGTCATATAAAAATTCATTTCACAAATCAACACCCACCAAAATCTCTTCCAATTATGGAGTAAATATTTACAAACATAAACAACATCTGATTCAAGTACTTGTACAGATTATTTACATTTGAATCAGCTAACTTCTGACCTACTAATCACGCTGAATTGCCCTTTTTGATTGTGAAGCATCTCTTAGTTATCAACATGACTATTACAGTAATAATTCATAGTTGCTATTTTAAGACTGATATACAATGAGACACAGTCATAGTTACAATTTAAAACTCTCAAATGAACAGTATCATCACTAGTAACTTAACCATAGCATCTCTTACATTCTGCCGCTTTCTCAAGAGCAGTATTTCAGCTATACAGCCTTACTTTGACTTGAAATACAGATTTAATTAATTCCCCAACTGGGAAATCAGAATCATCATTCATTCTTATCATCTGTATGATCTACAGGAATTAGTTCTGGCTGTTACTTTGTGTTCTGTATTAACTCTTGAAGAAACTCATACAAATCAACACATTTGACAATTCCTTAAAGATACCTAAAGTCTGATAATCTTCACTTTTTTTAGAGGAAGTGCTGAAGAAGCCTTTATTCTACGTATTCTCTATGATAATATAAACTTGATCCATTAGCAACACTTAAGAATCATTTTCACGCCTAAAATTAACTCATCAATTAATCACTTCCACCCTTTCCTTGTGCTCTACGTGCAATACAATAGATTTTATATACTCTATTTTAAAAGCTACTTATCTGCTTCTATTCCCCTTTTAACATTTCCTATAAATACTTCCAAACACTTTGGATTTTAAAATTCTCAGTGCTGACTCAGGAAGATCCATGGACTAAACTGAAACAGCTGGAAAGAGTACTGGTCTGTTTTTCACCTCCCATCTCTCCCACAAGCTTCAGCTTCTGCTGGAAGGATGGCTCAAGTGCTCTTGAAACTCTTCCAGCCACGTTAAGAGAAATCAAACTAGTGTTGTTCTGCCTTAATATCTGAGATTGGGATAGAGTCCTCGAAGCAGTATGATCAGCTATTTCAATTTCATCAAAAGCTGCTTGTCCATCAGTTTAGTGACTACCTTCTCTCTTAACCTAATTCCTGAACAAATGACATTTAGCTAGCACCAGATTTTACATTATTCACAAATCATCAGGGAGGAGAGCTTTAAGCCTAAAGTCAGTGTTTGAACCTCCTTACCTTCATTTTTGTCAGCATCCAACAAATTCTGAAACTCTGTATGAAATATCTCCAGGTGTTTTTCGATAAGTACTTGCTCACACTTCCGTGCTAACTCATCTTGTGTGCTCTCATGGAGATACACCTGAACTCTACGCTGCTCCTCAAGAAGGCGAGCTTCGGCCTACAGAAACACAGAGATAAACATGAAACCTGCAGGGAAGGCAGAACACGAATCTAACAGCAGAAAACAGATGACTGTTCAGTAAATTCTTCTAGAAAACAACAACAAGCAAACCTCCCTCTAGTTTGGTGTTATGTACCACCTACTTAAGCAGTTATTTTTCTGGGAATCATAATATCCATTTGGAATTGATATTTACATTGACGAAAATATTATATACTGTTTAAATGGTGGGGGAGAATCACAGCAAGACTGTTTTCCTGTTGCTTCTGAATAAGAAATTTACAGATGGAAATCTGCTGTCAGAAAAAAAGAAAGCTGCTGACATGAGATACTGGCAGTTTTAGAATCAGCAAGCTCTCCAGCTACAGAGGTAGTTTTGTTTAAGACAAACATGAATGTTTTTCATGGCTCCACAAAACCAAAAGGCAGGAAACTGCAATTTAACACTATGCCCATGACAAATTTATTTGAATATTCTCATCTACATTCTTACACAGAAAAGCTTCCCAATAAACTACAATCATTTAAATTATACTAGCATTTAATTTGGCATATGAAATGCTACATACGCGTATTTTCCTGGCAAACTAAAATTCTAAATGTCGCTCAAAGAATAGAACTTATGCCAAAATGTAAAACTTAAATTGTTTACATAACAATTACCTCTGTTTTGTTTGCAACGTGTTAAGGATTTGCGTTACAAACCATTTGTAACTGCAGCTCATTATTAGGGATAAAGTGTGCATGTCCTCTTACCAGTCCAAATTATTTAAATTAACAATGTCACCAAGAAAACGAAATTAGGTTAATTTGTTTTCCTAGTATGCCAGAATATCAAGTAAGCATGAAAGACCATATTCCGCACAATAAAAAAGGAAGAGTTACACTGCAAGTGCACTGCATCATACGTAGACAGCTTTAAATCATCTCAGCCACTGTCAGCTTCACTCATTCTCTAATGATTTGGCACTTAGCTCTTGTGAAATGGTCCTGAATTACTGTCTCCTAGAGTTAAACTAGTACTGATCAAAATATAGGAAATGAAATCAGTAGTTTGAGAAGGGATATAAGCTCCCTCTCCAGAGTACTTGCCAGTTTCTTACCAGTAAGGAATAACAATCAACTTCCTTACTGACAGCAAATAGCAGCAAATCTTTCTTATGAACACTGGAAACTGGAATCACTAGTAGGACTACTTATTCTATATTTAACCGAGTCTGTATTTCTGTAGTTCAGGAAATTCTGCTGCTTCTAATGATGCTTCTTAAAATATCCTTAGACCTATGCTTTTAATGTTAACAGTTAACTTTCACTGTGAGCTCCTGTATGAAAAGAAATATTTACTCTGATGCCATGTTTCCTCATACTCTCACTTTTTTTTTGTGTTCTTATAATTTCATTTTCCTTTAAAAGTCACATTTCAGAAACACAGGGAAAAATAATTACTTCACACAACAGTATCTTCACTCGTTTCAACTACAAAGATCAAAAGTTCAGTTTGAGACTATATTTCAAGGGACAGTCTTAAGAAATACTGACCTTTTTTCCCTACAGCACACCAGGCTATGCCAGCTTTACTCATGAGTTCTGGCCTGAGAAGAAAAATTCACAATCCTTCTAGACTCAGTAAGTCTGCCTATATAACTACATACACAAATCCTAGATCTAGTTAAGATTTCATTGAGTGTTCTACAAGACACTATCAAATTCTACTATAACATGGTAACAGTGATGCTCTACTGGTGTGCACTAGGATACTCCAAGGTTTCTTTTTATTTTGCAATGCTATTTATTGCCAGACAGAACTCAAAGTACAGTGCTCCAGTGAGAATGTCAAGTAAGTGTACTAACAGCAGATTACTCTGTTCACAGTTCATGCTTCCAACAGATTACTTGTAAGATCTTACAGCCACTAGGCTGTAACGAGATGCCAAGAGTGCCCAAATGGCTTGTTTACATCTCTAATATCTTAATCTGAGCAGAAACATAAGGCTACACATTTTCCTGCTGAACATTTTCCCTTCTGTCTTCTAACTTCGTATGTGCTTTAATCTTTAACATCAGCTTCATCAAAGCAAGTTGCTCTTGCGTAGATTTCTGAAGCCTTGAGGATTGTTTGGGGTACTAATAAGTTATTTCTACTCGCCAGTAATCTCTAGTTCTTGAAATAGCAATGACCTTCAGACAGCTTTTTACTGTCCTGTACCAAGGAAGTCTGGATGAGCCAGTCATTCAGGTTCTGAATGACTGAAATTTCCTTACTCTCTCTTTATCCATATATTAGGATGAAAGCTAAAACAAGAACTTGAAAGGGAAGTAGCAAAAACAATTAATTCAACAACAGAAAAGTAAACATAGGTTGATCTGGTAATTACTGGGAAACTACTAAAAGGCACAATTCCTTTTACTGTGTTATTTCTAGGACTTCCCCTTCCACCTTTTTTTTTTTCTTTTTGGGTAATTCATTGACTTCAATGCCAAGAGTTAAGAAAAGATGTGTTCTGTGGTAAAAAGCATTACACAAAGAATACTGCAGAGAGGGACGTGTATCTGCATATTACATACTCAAAAAGCCCTCTGATTTTTTAACTAGGCTGAAAGGGAATAAACAGGCAGCACTTCAGAAAGAAATGTCCTGAGAAAAAATAATAAAGCAGCAGTTGTCCAAGATGGAAGATGACCTATCTATTACTGGGTCAGTAAGACTGACCCAATAACCAGGCTAGAAATAGTCAACGTTTATCCTGCTTGCTCTTAGTTGCCCCGTCTGGGATCCCCAAAATGAGAGAGTAGTCAAGAATTTAAATCTGGCCTCTGCTGATCAGAAGTACTGTGTAGGGGGTCATGACACTAAAATATTCTGAGAGAATTAAAGCTAATTAATGATGTATTTCCTTAGCCAGCTTGCTCAGGCAGGTATTTCAATAAATGTGTTGACACACTGTTCCTTGTATAGGAATGGTAAACTTGTGAGATTACAGCAGAATTACTGTTTTGATGTCTTGAAGTTTAACAAAATCTGAATTTATTTTAACTTAGTCTTCTGTTTTGCCTGTTCAGGAAGTTTCAAACTTTCCCTATACTCACTGAAATGCAGTAAGGAGACAAACTTCACACCAGATAAACACAGAAGCAAATCACTATGGGGAAAAACAGCTAGCTGTTTCTGTAAAATAACCATCATTTTAAGAAACTGATAATAAAAGCCTAGAATTTATATTCCTTTACCTCTAAAAAATATCTGCATCCAGAAAAACAAAAATCACAAAGCAGATTACTAACTTACCTTTTTCATGTACTCTGTGACTGGATTCTGTTGCAAGAATTCAGTACTTTCTCGTGTATAAAATCTCTCTGTGTCAGCAAGAAACTGAGATTCAAAGGATTCTTTATAGACAGTTAGTGTAGGTCCTTTTGCAAATGCATCATCTTCATTCAGCCCCAGCTCCACTACAGGAAAAAAACCACAACCAAACAAAAAAGACCAAGAAATGACAAAATTGGTTTTTATGAAGTGGTATCCCGCAAATAAACAAGTACACTCCTCCTAACTTAGATGAAAGCAATCAGTTGGGACTGTATCAGCACCACTTTTAAAAATGTACATTGATTTTGCATTTAAAAAATTGTCAGTACAAGACACTACTAATGTAAACTACACTTTTAGATACATTTCTTAAATGTATTACAGGATTTGGAGAACTTCACTATCTCATAAGGTAGTTCAAATTCTCCCTTCATCTTTCCCTCTTAAGAGTTCCAGATTATATGCTTTTGTTTTTATTAATGAAACTGGTCAGTAACTTGGATGGCAATGCTCTCAGTATTATGCAAAATGGAAAAAAAAAAACCCTCTCCACTTTGTAAACTACCAGCTTTCCCCACTTCCAGATTTAGCTCCTTAATAACTGATTTGTAAACAATGAACACTCTTGTCTATCAGTTGCACTCTCAAGTTTTACAAACATGGTATAATCAACTTTTACTGTATCAAGTGTCAGTTCATATGTGAAGTTAAACAATACATAACTGCATCTATGTTGCTGTGAAAAAAAATCTTACTGGACATCCGAGGAGGTGGGATGTTACTTCTGGGCTCTGATCGGGTACACAAATTTATCTATTTTTAAGAAAGTAATAGAATCTTAAAGAAATCACATTTACCATAGGATTGTACAACTCCACTGATCAGCCTTGTATTGATAGTTTCACCATTTCTTTCCTTTTCAATCAATTTCAACACTGCATTTGTTACCTTAGGAAACAGGGATTAAAAGTTAAGTCAAGCACAGAGAAAGCAGCTGGTAGATCAAGCACCATACTTAATTAGGAGTGTATTCCTATATTCAAGAAAAGTCAGGCCCCCTGAGAACAACATTTAAGGAGCTCTGAACATATAAAGTTCCTACACAGAATGATACACCTTTAAGTTATACAACATAATTACAGTCCGATTAGTGGCAAGGTGTATGTGGGTATTAAAGTGCTTATTTTCTTTTTTTTTTAATTTCAAAAAAACATCTTCTGAGCCAAACTTCTCTTTGTTTTATATCTGAAATACAAAAAAACTTTGTAGCAAGAGCTGAACTAACCACCTGTTCTTTGGACAAATTATCTGCTACAACTACTTCATCATGAAGTACTGGTAACAAGCGAAACCAACATACACGTACCTAAAAATTGTGATGGAATCCCTTGTTTTATATTGGGCTGATTCACTAATTTTAAACATTTGGCTGACCTGAATCTCCCAGGCATCAGTGTAAATGTAACAGTTCACAGTAACATTAGGAGAGACCAAAATCCCAGCCAGTCTGTTCTCATCCAGTCTCAACTTCCAAACCTTAAGACATGACTGTCATCAGCCTGTACTCCTGTCTAGCTTAGTAACTGCTAAAGTTGCTACTTCATTTGAGTCCCCTTAGCTTTTTAAAAAAATAAAAAGCCAAGTATCCTCTCAGCAGAGAGATAACAGAAGAGCCTTGGTATCAAGGTTCAATCACACACACAAAGGCCTTCCTTCAAATATTTATCTTTTTTTTAATATCACAAAGGAGAGGTAGAAGGCTCCATTTTATTTTCTGGGTCTGTACGCACTGCCCCGGCCCACAAACTCCTTGAAGCAGTTACTAACAATATATAAAATTAACCCTATAAAATAACACTATGATTTTAATATATTTATGCATATACCTGCTTATTTAATGGCCTGAATAAGCAGTCTCTCCAGGTCACCAAGGCAAGCTAGAAGCAAAAGAAGGGAGAAGAAAGATGGAATAAAGAAAATCTTTACATATACACATATACATGTAGGGTAACTCCCTTTAAGGAATGTTGATGTAGTATGCTAACTAATCAGAATTTTTAAAATTATATTTTGGCACACACATTTCTAAAGCAATGAGATTGTTTCACACTAAAATTACAACCTGCTTTACGACCAACTTTACTAAGTTGTTCCTTTTTCTACCAGGGGATCCACTGCCAACTCTGGAAACTAACTAAACTGACCTTGAGTTACTTTGAGAATATACAGTTTTTTCTGTTGGCAGTTTCCAAGCTGACACAGTCCCTTATAGCATTAGGCTAGTAAAGTAAGGAGGAAGGGAACTAAGGATACCAACTGTTTTTCTACCATATGCAAAGTTAGTTTAGTGAAGCAGGAAAACAGCACAGCACTTTCCTAATGCTTCACCAGTAAGGACAGTAATTATCCTTTATTTAAAAACCCTTCCAGTTAACTGAGATACAGAAGTTCTGTTAAGTTCTTCTCTTACTTATATTACTTTATATTAAAAAAAAATTATCAAGATCACATATCAGTCTTTCATAACTGTACCAAAATAACTTACACTAAAAACCAAATGTTGTCTGAATCTTAGCAGCTTGGACACTAAAAAATTTGTAGAGATGTATTGAAGTAATCAGAAAAAAAATACTATTTACTTCTTCATTTGGTGTTTGAAATGCTTGGCTGAATTCTAAGTGGGATGACAAGGCCACACTGAGGCACACAGATAACAGTATAAGCAGTAAATATTCAGAAACAGATAACCCTCAATAGTCTACTACTGGAAGTCCCAAAATGTACAAGGCAGACTGAACATCTCACACACCTAGACCCTTGGAATTTTTACAAATATACTGGGGTAGGAGTAGGGAAAGGAAGGAGAATGCCTCTGACCACTTCTTCAAAACTTCTATGAACCTCCTACAAGATTCAAGGAGTGATCTGCAGGATGATAGTGCAAACATGGCAGATGGAATGGACAAACCACTCACTTCAAGAAGCTACTTACTGAATAAATTTCATATATTCCTTTACGACCTTCATCGCATTCACGACGAACCCAATGTCGATTGAGGTAGGCACATATCCCATTCAATACTTTGCTTGAAAACCTATAATCTTCCCACTGTTGGGTGTAGAATTTCAGCACGCTCTCATCCATCAAATCCTCACCATCCTGAAATTACAAGTTTGCCAGTACTGTTGCACAATTTTAAGGTACAACCAAGATATATAAGGGTATACAAACTGACTGTGTAATAGATCTACACTATGCAACGCGTTTACAACAAACATACTGCTCATACATTTAGTTCTACATTATTAAAGCACAAAGCCAGTAGGAGATTTTGAAATTAGAAGGCTGGGAAAAATATGCACAGTACAGATAAAGCTCCAGAAGACATCTCTATTCCTCTGGATGCAAGACAACATCCAGCTCTATGGCTACCATCAGGCATTTTCAACATGACAGCCATCCATTTTTGCAGCATTCCTAATATTCTGGTTAATTGCTTGGAAAGTTTAGCTATTCTTGCTCAAGTACAGGACAGCTTAAGATGTCACGTAACATTAATTCTATAAAACATGGGAATGTTGTTTTGGCTTGAAGAGGAAAAGCAGCTCACAGGTACAAATGCAGGGACTCATCTATATCTGAGGTAAAGCCAACAAAACATTCTAATGGCTATGGAGACAAAAGTACATTTTAAGATCATTCAGTTTACTTCACGTGGCTGCATGCACCTCTAGGTTTGTTGATACAGCTTTTCTCACCCCAGTTTATGTTACTACAAGTGCAGATCGATCTCATACCCCATCTTACCTTAAGGAGATTTGTCAAGTAGTTCTTCAGAAATTCTTTTAGTCGTTTGTACAATTCCAAGCCAACAAACTGAGCACCTCCAGGTGTCTGGCCCTTTTTCGATTTAGAAGGAGGTACTCCAGCTCCCCGTGCTTGATTAGACTGGTGTACACTGGTACAGTAGTTATAAACATGACTGACAGGAAAGTTAAGGAATACATTTGTACCACCTTATGACATTAAAAATACAATGAAAAACAATGTTAATTTCAGTAAGCTATTATTTATACAGCTGTGAATGACTTAACACATTACAAGATGCACTAGTCCACATCAAATCAAACCAAAGCTAAGAAAATTAAGTAATTTTCAGCAGAATTATCTGCAGCAAAACTGTGTCAGACTGCTGAGGCTGTTGAGGGCACTGCAAGTACTGACCTCAACATTAAATTTATTTAACGCTTACTTAACAAGACCACCGAGAAAACAAAGCAGTGGAATTTGCTGATAAGATTATTTAAATGGAATTTATTTGATCTATTATATCGCTCTTCTACAAATACATAAGCTTTCATTTGAACTGAAAGAAATTTCAATACTAGCCTCAAGCAACACTGAATAGTTGAAAACACAGGAGAATATTTTTACACTCTTTCAAACACCATCTTCTATAAAAGATTTGGCCACTTAAGATTGGCACACGGACCAAACCCGGAAAGCAGTAATGGTGAGACACACATGCATTTCAATGCCCACCATAAGATGAGATTCACTAAAACCCAATTTTAGGCTACAAGTTAAGCCCAAAATTTCAGTGTAAAATCACAGAGTCAGAGAATTCTTTAGATTAGAAAAGACTTCTAAGATGAGTCCAGCCATTAATACAGCACCACCAAGTCCACCACTAAACCATATCCCTAACCACCATGTCTGAGGGTCTTTTAAATATCTCCAGAGACACTGATTCCACCACCTACCTGGGCATATCACTCCAATGCAGGACAACACTTACAGTAAAGAAAGTTTTCATAATATCCAATCTACATCTCCTCTGATGCAACTTAGGGCTATTTCCTCTTGTCCTGTAGCTTATTCCATGGGAGAAGGGGCTGACCCCACCTGGCTACAACCTCCTTTCAGGCAGTTGTAGAGAGCAACGAGGTCCCCCCTGAGCCTCCTTTTCTCCAGGCTAAACAGCCCCAGCTACCTCACCTGCTCCTCATCAGACCTGAGCTCCAGACCCTTCACCAGCTCCTTTGCCCTTCTCTGGACACACTCCAGCACTTTGATGTCTTTCCTGTTGTGAGGAGCCCAGAACTGGACACAGGATTCAAGGGTGTGGCCTCATCAGTGCTGAGTATAGCAGGACCATCACTTCTCTGCTCCTGCTAGCCACACTACTGCTGATACAGGCCAGGATGCCTTTCGCTTTCTTGGCCACCTGGGCACACACTGGCTCACTTTCAGAGAGCTGTCAAACAGCACCCTCAGGTCCATGGGAAAACACCCTTTTCCATGGGGCAGCTTTCCAGCCACTCTTCCCCCAGCCGGCAGCACTGCCTGGGATTGTTGTCGTTGAAGTGCAGGACCCAGCACTTTACCTAGCTGAACCTCATACCACGAGCCTCAGCTCACTGGTCCTGCCTCTTTGGATCCCTCTGCAGAGCCTTGCCACACTCCAGCAGATCAGGACTCTCACCCAACTCGGTATCCTCTGCAAACTCACTGAGGGTGCACTTGATCCCCTTGTCTCAGTTATCGATGAAGAGATTTAACAGAAGCGGCTCCAGCACTGAGCCCTGGGGAAGGCGGCCTGTGACTGGCTGCCTACTTGCTGCCTGTGCTGCATGCATTCATACAGATGCACCTGGCTAGGCTGTTGATCCCACCACCTTTTGCTTGGGCTAGAAGCCCTAGACAATTCTGTGGCTTCTAACACATCAGTGACCTCTTTGTATTTGCTGCCACATTGATCTCCCTCCCCTACCTCCACTGAGACGTCAGATCAAAGGACCTCACTAGCACACCATCCCTCAAACATTGGCATGCTGCCCCCTGGTTTCATCCCTTTCCCTTTTCAAATCTAGTTTAAAGCTCTCTCTAGAAGACCTGGTAACTCCTCTGCAAAGATACTTTTCCCTTTCTGACACAGGTGTACCCTGTCTGTCACCAGCAGCCTGGTGACATATAAACCAACCCCTGATCAAAAAAAAAAAAAAAAATTCTGCTAGTGACACCAGGCTCAGAGCCAAGTGCTGATCTGCCAGCTCTTCCTGTTTCTTCCCTCATCATTCCTTGCAACTGGAAAGAGAAAGGGGAAAACAACTTGTCCTTCTGATTTCTTAACCAGTCATCCCAAGTCCCTGAAGTGTCTCTTGGTTATCTTTTGACTTCTTGTTGCAACTTCACTGCTGTTTACCTGAAAAGTGAGAACCGTCCCAGGGGAGGAAGTTTGCTCTTTACATCTTTAAGCCAAGTATCAGAGAGGCAGCAGACAACCCTAGCAAGCGGCAGCAATATTTTTTCCTCTCATACTAATACAGCCTGGAAGACTCACCGTAACTATTAATGCAACATTTCAAGAACCACATTCCATTTTCTGATCTAAAAAATTCAAATATTCAGAAATTCTTCCAAAGTAATAAGTGGAAGTCACATCGTCCCAAACACTTCAAACAAGGTGGCATCCTTAAAGAAGCTGCATTCCACAAACATGAAAAATAAACTATCTAGGTACCACCCAAATTGAACTTGATGAGGACTCAGATCTGACAACAAAATTCATCCTAATGACTCACACAGACAACAATCAGCCAACAGGAATGAAGCCACTGAGCACTCACTCTTCTACTGACAGTCCAAGGACAGGCTTTTGAGTCACATCCTTTGTTAGAAAACACTGTATTAACCAATCCAGAAGGTTTAATTTGGTTTTAACTAATGTTTTAACACAAGCCGACCCAGCTTTAACCACTAGACAGGTTTCCCCCACAACACGCCATGAATTAGGAAATTAATATGTTGCAGAGACTTGACTTCTATCTTTCCCTCTACAAGGTCCAGCACAATAAAATGGGAAGATATCAGCACAAATAAACACCAAGGGAATTATAAACCACAAATACATGATGCATTGCAGTCATTATAAACAGACTTGCTTCTAAATAGTAAAGCTCGAGAAGAAAAATGTCTCCAAATATCCAGTTAACTTCCTTGTAATCAATTTTATAAAACGCTTCATAGACAAATCATACCCTTAAACTGGGTTTAATGACCAGAGTATCCCGCATGCCACCAGGAACAAGGCTCAGGGTCTGCACATCAAACTGCAAGGAAAGCCTACTCACAGTCTCTATTTCACATGCTTGTACAGAAAGTCATTGTATTCTGTGCAAAGAAGTAATGCCCTTTGCCTAAGATTAACCCTTTTTGAAAATACACAGTGTACATTTATTTCTTATCTGTTATCTCATACAGGTGCCAAATAACTACATTTGCCACAATGTCAACCAATAACATAAAGCCTTCATTTGTATTGAATTGAAGCAATTAAACTTTTAATCAGCCTCTTATCTCTATCAGCCACTGATTTTCTGGACACTAATGATTTCTTCCACCTCCTAGTAATTTGTTTGTTCAAATTCCCTGGCACTGTTGCTACTTTTACCATCTACACTTCGATTTCAGAATTCCCTGTTCAAGTGAAGAACACCACACAGCATAACAATTTTCCTGTAGATATGCAACTTACTTTCTTGTCACAAACAAGAAAAGCAGGGTTTACCTTACAGGTTAATTTTAAAATAGCTAATATATAAATTTCTCTAAATTGTTTATGGAAAACCCCTCCATCATGACACTAGGAATTTAGGGCTGATTCACAAATACCCAATTGACAGCCCTGCCTCCTTCTTCCCCTAGCTCTCCTATCCCAAGTGGCTTCGAGCAAGCCTGAAAAGATGAAGACTGTCCAGATGAAGGGTAATTCTTGCAGTTTTGAGAGTACTGCCTGACAAAAACATTCTATTCATCCCTACAAACAATCACAACAGCCTTCAGAAAAACAAAAAGCCAAGATTAGAAGACATACGCCTTTTTCTAACACCATACATTTTACTATTAAACCCAGGATTCCTTCTAAAGTAAACACTGAGAGACAGAGACCTTTTGTCCATGCCTGACAGTAATCACCTCAGAGCTGCAACAAAAATAATTCCAGTAATGCCCATCTTTACCTTTTATTCTGGCTTGAGATTTGCTAGCCAAAGGGTCCAACACAGCACTTCTGAAGTGCTCTAGTTTCATTGTTCCATACAAGTCAAACTGAAGTTAGTTTGCCCGTGCAGAAGGCAGTTTGCAAGTGTAAGTACCTCTTTGACATATTCTACATAAAAGCATGCTCTCTCACACTTTGTTTACAATCTGTGTCCCCATCTGCTAGAGCCAGCCACTGACAGAAAGACTGACATATTCAAAACAAAATCAGATTTGTGCTGCTTACAACAAAGCGTATGACAGTCCATCTGAGAATCACAAGAGGAATGCTATGAAAAGAATTCTTAGCTGCAGACTGCAAAATAAATCCCTCAACGCTTTGTATGCTGGAAGCTATGTACATATTCAAACAGCTACCAGGAAACATTTTTGGGGGCGTTTGCACAATTCTGTATAGCATTTTGCATACCATAACAAGCAGAGAAGTTAATTCATCAATAGAAAAGTTTGTGAAGCTGTGCTGGTCCCCAAGCTTCTGGCTGCTGAACTTCAGATTTGGCCCAGCAGAGAAACCATCTATAGAAGGAACAGATCAAGATCAATCTCCTCTAAACTCTACACCTTCCCTACAGTGAAGGAGAAATTAAATTTACTTATCTAAATTAAACTTTGAGGTAGAAGACTGCAAGGAAGCTTATAAAATAATTCAGCATTGTGTTGTTCAAGATGAAAAATCCTTTTCACAACAAAAAATAGCTAAAGACAAATTAATTTTACCACCTCTGTCATCAATATAATTTAGACTACTTTTGACAGCCTTGGTTCAGTTTCTAAAGGTGGGCAATGGAAAAAAAATCCGGTGCTGCCACACCCTAATGAATTTAAAGCTTTGTGTAAGATCACTTCCACCGAAGGCAATGGTCCTAACATACAGCCCAGCTGGAGAGCTTACTTGCCACCTGGTTTCCAGCAGCACAGGAGCTCATGCAGTCAGTCAGTCGTGTGGACTGGGGAAGTAACTGGCACTACAACCAACTACTGTCCCTGTCCCTGGATGGACCCTTTGGTGACTAGATCTGAACTTCTCTGTCCACACAGGGGAAGTGAAACAGGCTTTTTCAGCAGCATTGCATAAATTTTTAGAGCAAGTATGCCAACAAAACACAAGCTTGAGCATACCATGGTCAACTCTAATCTACCCTCTGCCCTCAAAAAGTACCCAAGTACTCCATACAGGTGTTTTTTCCTCTGGGAGCAACTGCAAAACCACGTTATAGAAAAAAAAATATCAGTTTTGTAATTTAACGCACAGCAAGAAAGAACTCGGACTTTACGCTAATGAGCATAAATTACTCAGTTTTGCACAAGTCTTTAAGTTTTTAAAAGAAAACAGTTCTGCTGAGGTAATAACTGATTCACCTTTCACCAGCACAGCTGGGTCCCTACAGTTTTTCCATTTTGCTATGAAAAATTAACAGAACTGGAAGAAGCCTGCATGAGGAACAGGTATGTAAAATTAAAGGAACTGAAAGGGAAGCAGAATTAACGCAACACAGCACAAAACTATAGTGCAGAGATGCCCACAACAACACAAGTCGAACAACTCTCCAACCACAATTTCTCTCTCATAACTTCTAGTCTCTTTATTATAAAGATCAGTTTTAGGCATAAATTTGCTATTTCACAGACCTTAAGCAGTAATTAACTTTATGCTCAGTGCTTGACAGCTGGTCTACAGGACTAAATTGAGATTAGTTCCACTTTTGTCAAAAATCTGTATTTTCCCAGATTACACTAAAGGCATGCAAGAACATATAGAGAGTTACTGAAAATACTGATAGGAAAATGGCTAGGGAAGATTATAGAAGCTTTGTGTTATTGTAGAACCCCTTCTAACACAAACAGTATAGCTTATTATATCTACTAAAGAACAGCTTTACAAATTTGATTCAAAATTAAAGCCATTCAACTCCTATGGAAATCCAGAAGACTAGGCTGGATTACCCCAGACATAAGAGAAGATGCTAAGAGAAGTGGACATGCCTATATGACTTTAATGTTTTGTGAGTCAAACGATGAAGGAATTTTGCATGAGTTTTTGAAATTACAAGGTTGTCAAAAAACAATTGCTTTTTAGAACAAGTGCTTTGAACACTCACTTTGTCTTTGTGAGGAGCAGCAGTAAAACTAAAACCCCAGAAACCGTCATTCTTTTCAGGGAGGTATCAGCAAGAGATTTTATGTACGTTCAGTTCATCATCCAGTAAAGAAGGGTTACCCCCACAAAGCAATTCGGAGAAAACAAACAAACAAACAAAATTAAGATTCTGTATCCAGCCCCACACACTCACCCCTTGTGTTAGAAAACTATTAAGTTTTACTTGATACATTTTAGTCTTTAGATTTGATACAACTGCTCTGCTAATATCAGTCTGGGAAGGGCTGAGGTGGAGATTGAGGAGCTATTACAGCATCAGCCATGCAGCTGCTATGAAAATCCAGGCATACCTCAGCTCAAACACATTTTTACAAGTCTGAGATCAGAGACACTTTCAGCAAAAGCCATCTGAAGACTAATAGATAACTTCTTGTTTCCCTCTTCATGGCATAAACTCAAGAGAATCACAGAGAAGCACTGAGTTACAAGGAAAACACAAAATTTCAAAGCCAAATGCATAAACAAAGTGTACAGTCTTTATGCCAGGGAGTGTACAAACCTCCGTAACTGAGGTTGCTTTTAAATTTAGCTTTCTTTGCATTGACAGAGGTTGGTTTTGAACAGAATATTATTGGTTACTATAAAAAGCAAGTAGAACAGCAAGCAATCATTGTGGAAGAGTGCATAAAGAAAGGAAATGATTGCACAAATATAAACATTCTGCCCTTCTTTCAAACTGAAGATGCAATCTTTGTAAAAATACACAAATGCATACGATTGTATGTACCTTCCCACACAAGAAAGTGTATTATGTACCCCTCAAACATGTCAACAAATACATTTACTTCTACCTTCATGTTTCACACAAGCACTAAATGGAACACGAGAAGTGCTATGAAATAGGATATTGAATATAAGCAGGACTAATACTAGCAGGCAGAAGAGGCTGCCTTGATGTATTTAAAGTGACCTTAAACAATTTGACATTGAAATGAAAGGATGGCTTAGAGTGACAGAATCTTAAGAGAAAGTGGAACAGTGTATGAAATGTAAATAAAAAGTGCACACCTTAACACCTCAGTATCTTTTCTGTACAGAAAGAGCATAATAATCTGTTCACAAAGAAAAAACAAGAACGTACCATGCTGCCTGGTAACAACAGATTCATGTGATTACAAAATAAAGTATTTTCACTGTTTTAATATGCATCTGCTGATCTGAAATCCTACTAAAATACAGAAATTCAAGTGAAAGCCAGAAGGAAAAAGATTGCAATAGAAGCAATTACAGAAGACCTTGGCAAATGGATGCCAGAAAAATGGCTTCATGATTTCATTTTGTCAATATGTACTGCTGGTGCTGAATCTACTCACAGTAAAAAACAGTTAAATATATTTATACTTTCTATTTTATGAACAGACAGATTATCCTGAGTCATCTGGTATTTTAAAAGTGTATGCATACTACACTTAATTATTTAATGTCCAACACAGTATTTTCTTATATCACTTGCTAATATGTGAGGGAAAAAAAGTCCCATTTTATAAAATGATTACAGTAACCTTTTGTGATGTACAATTACTTACATTTGATCCAACGGATAATCAGTAACTACCACTTTGTTAAAATAAGTAAACAAAATTGAATCACAATAAGCAAGGATTTTTCATAAAATATTGAAACGTGACAGAACAGCCTAGCCTTTACCTAACTTTGACAAACTTCAAGCAATTATTTTGAAAATATTTACTAGTGATGGCTAATAATGGAATAATATAAGAAACACATTTGTAAAATCCAATTTACTGATGTAACACTTGAGCAAATTCTAAGTCATAGTAAATTCAGTCATTTTCTTCAAATTTCCACATAAGACCTACATGATAATGATGCCAATCAACTATTCAAAAGTATTCCAGGAACCTGCTGAAATCAACAGTGTAATTTTTATGTACATAACATTTGAAAGACTTTGAAAGCCAATCTGAATACTGCAATCTGGACATTGCCATTTATATCTTTGTTAAACAACCACACCACAACTTACAGAGTATTATAAACTCTTCTTATCAATGAAAACATTTTAAGATATCCTCACGTAGATATAAATCTTATTTGTTATAAATTAATAGCACTTGGAATCTTTGAACTCGTCTTATTTTTCTCAGATTTTCTTTAAATATTAAACTTGGACAAAAAGATTAATCTGTTCTGTATGGGCATAAATTAACTACATTGTTTAAAAGAATCCCTAAAAATGCTTCTCAGATTATGTTTTGGAAGCCAGGGCAGTGAAAGCATGAGTTTATGTCAAAATTTTGGCATTTCAAATAAACACTGCACACATACAAAAGAGAAGCACACCACTAATCTTTCCATTCACCAAAGTTATCTGAAAATTGTTGATGTGTGCTTTGATGAAAAAAATAAGTATTTTAGAAAGTTACTCTTTGTCTAAGTCACTGTGAAAAATTACACTACTTTGATACAGGGCAGGAAAGTTTTCTGATATTTTAGTACTTGGCCTGAGAATCTTCTTCAGATATATAAAACAAGAAAAAGTCACAAAATTCTTTCATTCTCCCCATTGCTGAGTTTAAATACAAATGTTAAGTAAATCCCAATTCATCCTCTCATACCATGAGGCCTGAGGAAAATAAATTGCAGGCTCACCATACAATTAGTTTGAAAAATGGACATCACCTTCTGCCAAAAGAGAAGAAAATAGCACAAGATGTATGAATATTTTATCACTGTCAAATGGAGTTAAGAAGAGGTGGCTATAAAGACAAGTGGCTTAAAGCATTATAAATAAGCTGAGTAAGAACAATTCTAGTAAACCAAGTAATAGGTTTTCAACCAACAATTCAAAACAAACTCAGAACTTGCAACACAAAAGTACAGTTCTCTCTTGGACAGACTAACTGCAAGTTTCCCCCAAACAGACTGAATGCCACCAGGAAATGTTCTGTATACATATACCACCAATGCTGACTTTTACAAGTGAGTCCTGTGGCTCACAGCCTCCAAACTAATTGTCACTAAATGGAAAATAGGGTAAACAGGCCCTTCCCTCACAATATTAGTAGTGTTATTAGGTCTACTGTTCCTAGAAATCTAGTTAATTTTATTGACTATTTCTCTTTTTGGCATAAAGTCAACGCTTGGCATGTAATTCAGCTTGTAATACCGGTTGTCAGATGACATTAATTACTGTTGTAGAAACGACTAGGCTCTTCAGTACTAGAAATTACATAATATCTGGGTAAGGAACAGAAAAACATCCAGATTTCATTTCTGAGAATCTCACATGTGGGTTAAAAAAATGAAACACCAAAACAACAAACCACACAAGGAAACACATGATCATCCAATCTCACACGAAAAGGTAACTTGCAGTTAAAAGCACAAATAAATCTAAATCACAAAAAGTACAGATGAGGAACTTGGTAACCACCATTCAGAAATAATGTTTTTTGTTCACCTCTTCAATATTCTCAGATCTAGAAAACTCGTGGAATAATCAACTTCTTTCTGCTCCCACTGAAATGAAGGGGAAAAAACCCACCTTAAGTACAAGCTCCAGCCTGTACTCAGAGATTGAATTTAGCGTTTCACAAAAAGATATGCTCTGAACAAAGAAAATGAGTGCAGGTGTGACAGAGGTTCGAACTGCTTGAACTGCGTAACTATCCTAATTCTTTTCCAGAGGGACTTGACCAAGGCACAACAAAAACTGATAGCAGATATTGGACTGAAGGTAGGTCTGCTTGTATGTATGGTTCTCCTCCTACAAATTAGAGGGATGAAATGAAATCCACTTCAGGAGCAATATCCTGACAAGAAAAAAAAAAGAGGGGGGGTAGGGAAGAGAGAAAGAGGACAAAAGAGGATGAGGAAAAACTAAACTGTCCTTTGGGCAAGACATTCTTGTCGTAGGGCTGATCTTCAGGCCAATTACAGCTGCAGCTGAAACTCAGCTGCAGCTGTTCTGCTTCCCAAGCTCAGCTGGTTGATAAGAAAAGCTTCCTGAAATAAAAGTCCACCAAACTACTAGACTTGCTGTACACAAAGACTGAGCAAATATGTTACACTTACTGCTTTGAAAGGAGTGTAATCTTTTAAGGACAACTTTTGAACATGTGTACTTGGTATAAGGATGCAAAATGCATTGCTTCATAGTAGATTAAATACTCAGCCTAACCAGTATCAAATATTCTGAGTTATCAAACTATTATATTAATCCAAGTCGACCACCAAAATTACCCCCTAAATTAATTAACTTATGAAATTAACAAAACCAGTCCTTAGTTTCGAACCAACAACTCCTTGAAGCAGCAGGAAGGAGGAAATGAGTAACTAATAGACAGCATATCCCTTTTACAGCTTCATTCTGAGCATCTTTGAAAACATCAGGAGAGGGAAAAAGTCAGTGCTTTACCATTACCATTATAATCAGTACTTAGTCTTCAGCTGCCCTGCTTAACAGACCTCACAAACAAGAATATATTAAAGGCACTCAGAAGAAAAAACTCTCAGAGGTTCTACTATGTGTCAAGTTTCTATCAGACATTCAAGTTTTTCAGATTCGTTTCGCTGCGTCAGAACCAACAATGAACCTAGTGCTGCAAGAAATCACTAATTTTAGGTCTTAGGAAAAGTTCTGACCCTAAACAAATGTTATTTCATCTTCCCATCACTATTAAAGAAACATCCTAGAAACACTCAGGAGGCTGCTCAGGGTTTCTCCCACCACGCCCTGGAGCATGGATTCTGCAGGCACAGATAGAAAAGATTACATGTTGATGCTGAGATTACATGTACAGAAAAACTTTTCTACCTCCTTAGAAAGTCCAGGGGAACTACAGAATTGACTGGCTTATAGCCTTCAAGCTCCTCTTCTTTTATAAAAGCTCTGTCCTTTCAAAAAAATTAATACAGACTAAAATTTTATATGCTGTAATTCCAAATCAGTGCCAGCAACAGCTGTAGACATTATTTCATGTATCAGAATAATAACTTCATTAAAAAACCCAATTCTAAATAGTGATAGAGAAAAATAGCAGGACTACCCAAAGATAGGAAATGTATTCAGTCATCATTTCTTCTATCACATGTACAGCAAAGTGTGTAAACCACCACCTTCTTAGTCAGTGCTGACTGTACTGAGCAATACAAGGTTACATGAGTCAAGGCAGAACAAAAGATGCAAAACAAGGTCATTGAATCTATTTACATGCCACCTTATAGGTGGGATATAAAAGAATTTCCTTTCTAAATAAAGTCCTAAAGTCAAACACCAAAGCTATAGTACAAGACACACATTTCTCCTTCAAATTAGTTTTAAAAAATCCTTATACACTACCAAACAGAAACATAGCTTCCTACCATCTTCCAAACAATACCTCAGCACACTAGTACTAGTCCCCTTTCAGCATCTTATAACAACACCCAGAAAGGGGAGATGCTGGAAAATAGTTCTCCAACGTAAACTAGGCATTAAAGCAAAATCGACTGGAGACATTCTCACTCCAGCTGGAAAATTACACAATCCAGTCAAGAGTAAAGTATTACTTAGAGAACGACAACTGAAAAATTTTCCAGGTAGCTAGACATGATTATCAGTAAGACCTGAAGCATAATGCCAGAGACTAACAGAAAAAAGCAAAAGAATTTCTGTTTTCTTTGTGTGCACTGTGGACTCAAAATTTGACTATTAATAAAATCTCTTTAAACATGTGCTCTATTAAAGATAATAGTAATCAAACCTGAAATACAGAGGTAGCCTTAATAATTATGGAAGTCAGTTATCCAGACAACAGAATGTTCCTGCTACTTGCCAGTAATATTAGACAGAAAAGGCCAAAAAACATTAAGTAAAATAGTTATGAAGCAATTTTGTGTCTAAAAAAGCAAAAAGCTATCTCTAATCTCTAATCTAATCTACTAGCAGTGAAAGTATTAACTGCCATAGGCACTAGGATACGTGTAGAGTTCCATGTATCTGGATTTCGCCATACTTTGTCTGGTGTAAACCTGTTGAATTCCAGCTCTTAGGTCATCCCATATCTGGTCAAGACCAATCTGTTTAAGTCCATGTGGGTTCTGACTCCTATTCGATGACATTTTGTATTTCCTGTAAAGTCTTCCAGTGCAGCAGCCTGAGATCTTGTTATTCCTCCATTAGAATCACAAGTCAAGTAACATTCTAAACTCAGTTGCAGCAACTCAGTGAGATATTCTTTACACACAAAAAGTGATGTTTCCCAGGAAGATAACCTGCAATAGGAAAAGAAAATATACATGTTATATGACAGTCCAAATTAATCTACACTAACGATAATTATTTCATTGTTATTTCATTGAAATACTGTCATTTACACAGATGAGAAATACCAAAACCAAGGAACATAATTTCGCAATTCAGCAATTCACTACAAAATGAGACAGTTAGTACCCAGAGCTATCCAAAGGCTGTAGGTACTCAGATCAGTGCAGCTGACAACAAAACCCTAATGCTAACAACAAAACATAACAGTAAAAAGTTTTCTAAGCAGCAGACACCATTTACCAACAAGTGTTTCCTTCCCGTTCAACAGTAAAACTCTAGTACTCGTGAGCAACTCTGGGTTCTATGGTAGCTCACTGTTTAACAAACATCCTGATGGATATCAAAAGATTAACCAAAAGATACTACAAATAACTTTTTCTTCAGTTATCAGTAACTCTTCCAGACTTGAGATTCTATTACAGGTAACGTGAAAGGCCAAGGCATTTTGGAAGCAGAGAATTTTTCTATCTGGCAAGCATATGCTTACATTAATTTCTTTGCTAAGTAGAGAACACCACTTCCTTCAATGTCATTTCACCAGCAAGAGAACATGCAGTCAATAATGGTGGGAAGAAAGAACTACTAATAGGAGTACACAGAATAAATGTTGAATGAATTGTGAATGAAACAGTCAGAAAGTAAGAAAATGCACTACTCCCCTGAGTTTTAAGTACACAAAGTTCAGGACATAGTGAAAAGATGGCTATAAATTCATCAGCCTCATGATATGATGGAGAAGAAACAGAGTCACCTGGAAAGGTCCACTGAAAACATCAAGCAGAGAAGATCCATTTTTACACAAGTCCATAAAAATATTTTTGCAATTAACATGTCTTATTGTCCATAGCAACAAAATTAAGAATACATCAAAAAAAGTCAATGTAAAAAATCAGCCCACAAATAAGAGAGTTGTACTAAGTCAGGACCAATTTACTCTTACTGCAATCTCCCCGTATAGGGAGCTTATAAAAAAGATGGAGAAAGACTTTTTACTAGCAACTGTAGTGACAGGAGAGTGGTTTTAAATTAAAACAGGGTAGCTTTACAGTGGATAAAAGGAAGAAATTCTTTACTGCAAGGGTGGTGGTGAGACACTGGAACAGGTTGCCCAGAGAAGTTGCAGATGCCTGATGCTGGCAGTGTTCAAGGCCATGATGAAAGGAGCTTTGAGCAACCTGATCCAGTGGAAGGTGTCCCTGCCCAAGACAAGGAGACTGGACTAGATGATCCCTTCCAGCCCAAACCACTCTGTCATTCTGCATACTAGAGCTCATTGACTGGAACACTCAAACCACAGTGAAACGTTATGATTTTCCATCTTTCTACAGACCATACAGCTTTATGATAAACCTGTCATCCAAGGCTCATACGAACCCTTCCATAATTTCAAGAACAGTATAGGCTGAGACAAGATAAATCCTATTATTTGTTCTTGACCTCTAAGCAGCAGAAAATTAAACATATTCCTTCAGGACCTACAATTAAGTCATAGGTGCTTTGTCACAGCCACTACTAGGCTATTCCATGTTCCACTCCAGGCTTCGCAGAGTTTTGAAGATTAAGTATTCTGTTGTACCTGCCCTAACCCCCACCCAATTATTTGAAGTTCTCTTCTGCCTTTTCTCCTGGACCCTAAAAAGACCAGCTGAGACTGAGACATTTTTTCATTCTTTTCAGTCAATGACTGTCTTACTACAGTGACACAGAATTAACCACTCCTCACAGTCCTTTGCTTTCCCATGACCCATATGCATTTAAATCTCAAGGTCTAAGTAAAAACACCAAGAAGTATTTTCATTATGTCAGTCTCAGCAACAAGTATAGTCTCATTTTAATCTGAGATACAATTGCTTATGTAGATAATTTTCTATTTACAGGCATAACAGTCACTCAGAGAATTAGGTGGAAAAACAAGAATTCGATCAATATACATCTTAGAAAACACACACCTAAAATTCAACCCTGTCATTTTTGTTTCTCTAATTACAGCAAGGTACTTATTAAAGACACGTGACAATCATTCATCATAATGCTGAAGTGCAATCTAGATCATACCTTGTTTGTATTTTACTTCTTAAATTTCTGGAAATCAAACCTGCTGCAGTACTACTGATGATGGACTTTCAGGACTGAGCAAAGGAAAAGCCAGGAAGAACAAAGGTCCACGAGTGACCATTCACCTCCACTGCGGGAAATACTCTGTGCATGTTACACACCCATCGTCTTGGACTATGATCCTAAGTCAGCATTGCAATAAAAGCAGGAAACTTAATTCAGTGTCCACAATCCAGGAGAGCAGAAACTCCTTGATTCCTCAAATCTGGTACTATCTGAACTCTCCACAGAACAAGAGAAGACATGGTTCTGAATCTGCAACTCCATGACAACAGCAGTATGTGTAAGAATTAGCTGACTGTCACTCGCTTATTAATCTGCCAATAGCAAGCAGCATGGAGTTAGAGCGCATTTGTGTAAAAACATTCTGGTGTACCTAATACAAAATACTTCATTGCTGTATAAGAGTTTCTAATAAAAGGCCAATCCCTTGCTAGCTAGCAGAAAGCATAACCAGCAGACGTTGATTTTCCCCTGCTACGATAACAGAAATATTTAACTCTCTTCTCTAATAAACACCTCCTAGTTTTTATGTACCCTACTGCATCTACGAATAACACCTTTTCCCAGAATCTCTTTAACTCAAGGTGTTCCTCATTCACACTGTATTAATTTTCCCTCCCCTTCCCCTAAAGTAAACCTCTGTATTTAAGTCAGGATGTAGCTATTAAAAACAACACTATGAAAAATAACTTAATTTTGGTTTTTATTTTCTCATGAAGTCCACTATATAAAAATATTCTTTATAAGTCATAATTCCACTGCATTTGAAACTACCTCACTATCCTTTGATTGGCTTCCAATTTGAATTTTGCAATTAAACACATGAATACAGAATGACAGTACCATCTCACTAACTTCCTAGACTCAAACAACTTACTTCTTCCAGTTAATTACTAGTTAACAATCAGAAAATAGAGCAATAGATGAATAATTCTATAAGCTACTATCAATTTTTTTGCAGATTTATTCATGTGCAGAAAAATAGAAAGGTAATTATTAATATATAGTCATAAAGTTTCAATGCGTAAGAATACTTCAACTACAAAAACATATTTATGAAAACTACTATTCATACTTAGTGGTTAAACTAAACTATGGGATTAAATTTATAGAAAGAGCAGGGGTAACACAAGGCTATGTTACTTGGCACAGTTATTACTATACACAAACATACGAAATTCTATTTCATGTGAAAAGTGCTATTATTCTGATTCACACACACACAAACCTTTCCTAGGCAAATAATTCTCGAGGGTCAAATCAAGTCCACAGTAGTTACACTGCATCTCTTCACCCAACATCTCAATTGCCGAAAAGAGGGAGAAAGAGTTCCTAAGCCAGATTTTTCAATGCCCAGGCTGTGCGCAACTGCCTGAATTAAAACCTCACCAATAAGTCATGACCTTTAAATCAGTGAGATCTCTCCCTTGCAAAGTGCTCTTGGCAGGACTACGCACAAGCTGGTCTTGAACTGACCATTGCTGTGCTTTCTCGCCCAAACAGATCAGACTTGTTGCTGACCCGCTTCAAGGATAAAACCAGCTGCCTGAGTTGCAACACCCACTCTGTAGCTTTGCACCACAGAACCCAGACTTCATTACAGCTTTAGGACCAGCTATATTTGCATGAGAAATATTACCCCTGCTGTTTCCAGACAATATATGCACAATTTGATGCAGCAGTGTGATAGTATTCAGTGCCATCCAATTTTTCAACCCTGCACTCAATTAAAACAGTCCAAACAATTGAAACAGTCCAAAACAAAGGAGGTAACACTTCTGCCAAAACTTTACAACAGCATTGAAGGACTTAAAAGAAATGTTACTCCCTCTTTTTCATTACTTGGGGACATACATCATGATAGATAAACCTCATATGCAAAGAAATACATTGCATTGGAAAACACTGGGTTTGTTTTTTTTGATAATCTAATAATAAAGAGTATTTTCTTAGATAGCCCCCCTCTGTGGAAAACGATGTGTATGCCAGAAGAAGCCTTCAGGGAAACGTGAAAGTTAACCCCACTTTTCTCTAAAAAACATCATAATAAACCCCACCAGATTTTCAGCATCCCAAGCCATCTGCTGGAGGGAGTACCTAATTTTTACATCCTAACACAATACAACTTTCAGCTTTACAGCTCCAAGGCCTGTGCATCACCTGTTGTTCTCTCACAACCCCTTATTTCTAAATTACATTATTTCAAGATAGTTTACTTCAGTAATTACAGATAGAATTTGAACTTGTCAGCTTCTTGCACAGTAAGAACTCAGAGGTTCAGAGCAAGGTTTCCCAGCTGACGCAAGAGCCCAGATAGCGTTGTTTTAAAGACACAATAAAGAGGCCCAATCTCTAGACTTATTTTATCTCTTGTCTAATTTCAGACATGAGGAGAACATTCTTGTCATGTCTAAAAACATGAGTTTAAGTGATCGGTTTTAATCATACTAAACCCAAACACCATACTAAACCCAAACACATTTGGGAAGAGAAGCAAGTTTCACTAGTAAGCTATGGTGGAATGAATGTCACTAAAAATAAGTTCAAAGACCTTCAGCATTATGAAGTTTCCAAAGTTTACAAGTCTATGTTTTAAAAGTCAGAATTTCACCTCTGTACACTGCCTCAAATCCGTTTTCTAAAACTGAATGCAAGTTCTCCAGTAACAAGAGTACAGTACTAGTTCATTTGGACAGTGGCTGCAGGTTGGTATCTTTTGTAAAAATTGATGCAGTGACCATGCTCACTTTAATGTCTATTAAAAGCAAAATATCACTCCTTTGTGCTAAATAAAGCATAATAAAAGTTTAATCTTTGACTTTAAAAGTCAAGAAAAAGGACTAAATTTGGTACAGTCACTCCCTAAAAAACGCAGGATGAAATTCCTCTTGCCAAACTCTTCTCTCCCCATTTTTCCAGCCCAATTCCTGACTTTATTCTACTCTTCTGTTGCTGTATTTCAAGCAAGTCTGATGCAGAAATTCAACAGATGCTCTTGTGTTCACCAAAGAACAGCACTCAATAAGGTTCCAAATCAGTTTTACTCCCTCAAAGTCTCTGCATTGAGCCAAGGCAACTTCTCAGGTTACCCAAGATATTCAATACTGATTGAACACTGTATGACACAAGCACAGAAGTATTTTCAAAAACCTGAAACAGAAGCACACTAAACACTACCTTTGGTCTGGCACAAGCTGTGTGCTTTTTCTTACACTATTTTAAAAACAACTTAAAACATTGCACTGTAGTTTATTCTCTAGCTGACATAAATTTTGAAATGGCTATAGTTGAAGTGACCCTTAGGTATAACCATATCAAAATACTTGGCAAGTTTTTGCCTTGTAATACCCATCCAAAGGTACAGCTACTTCTTCAGTATTAGGCTTGATAGAAAACATACCAAAAAATAAACCAAACCTCTATTGCAACTGAAGTAGCCAATTCAATATTCCTATATCCTCTCTTACAAAACATAGTTTCAGAGATAGGACGCTGCCAATGATCCATCCTACAAACTAGGCTTAGGATTCTTCTTGAAGTCATGCAAACATCTTTTGAAAAAGGCATGCAAATGCTAAGTACAGAACTAAGAACAATATACCTCCCTCCACTGCTGTGGAGTCAGCCTCTAAGATACAATCTACATGATTAATTAGATATAAGTGCTGGGAGCCTTACATAAGTATATACTTATGTAAGTATTTAGTATAAGGTGGGGAGAGATGTAGAAATTGTTTGTTTTTACCTTTTATTTCTTTTCCTTTACAATTTATAAGCTATTTCTTTGAAATGTTTTCCAGGTTAAAAAATGCCTCTTGACTCCTAAAGGATGCAACCTCCATTCCAGCACATATCTGTCTGATGGAATGGAAAGAGACAAGAGAAATAATTCAATTTTGTCCCTATAATCACTTGCACTCACAATTTATGATTTCAAAGACACCTTTCATATCCATGTACCAGCAAATTAATTTTTCTTTACTTGACTTCAGTTGAGGTTAGCATTATGAGCTCTAAACTGTAAAACTGTAACACTGCTTAGTTGAGCCATGGTCCTGCATGCAACATTATATAGCACTCACATTTCTGTCCAAAATTACTTCAGGTCACTAAATATAAAGGCTACAAGCTAGATAAACAGTTTATGCATTTCACATGACACAATCCTTAAAGCAAGACTAGGAACAAGCATAATGTCCTCAGCACTTCATATGCTGCAAATGTGTAATTAATCAACATCTGGAAAATCTGCTATAGCAGTCATTTTCACTGTACCCCAGCAAAAGGACACAACTATTGTAAAAAATGGTTACTCCAGAAATCAGTACCAGAAGAGAAATACCAGAACTTTTTCTCCCTTTTCAATAACGATATTTAAGAGAAAAATTACAAAATTTACAATGTTCAGTTCCTCTGTATTATTACAAAACACTGAGTTACATGTAGTGTGAAAAGCTTTAGCTCATCTTATTTTCAAAGGAGTTAAATTCAGTTCATTATGAGAAAAGGCAGAGATGTATGCATGCATTCCTCCCTTCCAAAAGTTGTCTTTGGGTGGTAAAAAATTCTGTGCAACATTAAAAAAAAAAAAAAAAGAGCAGAAGCAAGTATGCGTAATTTGGCAGTAATTTAAGATCAAGTTGTGTAAATCTGGTGTAAATTTTGGGTGATTAATACTGTACCTCCCTAATGATGACTTCATTTAGGGCTTCAATGTTCTCCCCACACCCTCTCCTCCATGTTTTACAGCTCTGATCAATGATATCTCAAGCACTGTAATTAATACACTCCTACATTACTTCATGTGCCAACGATACAGTTGCCAGCTGAAAAAATAAAGCAAAGCCTGGACATGTTCTTCACAGCTATAAAGACTCTAAAATTCACTTTTATATTCCAATTTAAACACAATATATGGAAGTAACTTGGAACTGCAGTTTTCACACTTTTCTTATTTACTTAAATTATCCATGACTGTGCTCACTAAAAGCCTTTTTAATTGATATGTTTTATCTGCATGCCTGAGAAAAGGATTTTTCCAAAATATCAATAACTATTCCTCAGAAGAACACCAAGAAACTTGGAGTTTGCCACTTTTCCCCTTCTTCTTGCCTATTCTTTTACCAGCTGTTTAACGTTCTTTATTTCTTCCTTTCAGCTTTACCTTTGTCTTCCTTGACCAAACAATTCCAGCAGCTTTTGACAGATATCTCCCTACAATAATGGCGTAGCTAATACAAAAAAACCCCAAACAACCCACACCAAACGCCAACATATACATGTTGCCTCATAAACAAAAGGCTAGATCTAGACTCCACAAGGTTTGCTGTTGTATTCTACACAAGCAAACTCTCCCTTTTGCAATTTCAGCCAAAGTAAACTTTGGTCAATATTTAGAATCCTGCCAACAATAAAAGTTTCACGGTTGTTTTACTGTATCAACATCAAGTTGGAAAACAGTGCAAGGGACTACATCCTTAAGTACTATATAGGTAAAACTTCAAGTTTTGCTTGGCCATCTTCAGAGAGAGTTCACTTCGCTGTTGATGAAGTAATCCTTACGAACGAAGTTTGTAGATTGCTCCCAAAGTGAAAAGTCTTTTCTAACCTAAGGTCTTCCATATTCCTGTGTCACAAACAGGATGCAGACCCTACAGTATTTTTTAACTGAGCCTGCAGTAACATGCTTCATAGCTTCTTAAAACACTGATTATGCTCAGTTTTTACACCTTGGAAAAAGGAATGCTGCAGATTATGAAAAAACCAAAGAGAATCAAGTCAAGATATGAATGCACTGAAGAGAAGGAAGAAAGCTTTACAGAAGTGAAGTGGGTTTTTGTGACCAGGTTTTGGTAATGGCAGGGGCAGCTACAGGCGTGACTTCTGGGAGAAGCTGGCAGTAGCTTCCCCAAAGTCCAACAGAGCCAATGTCAGCCAGCTCCAGGATGGAACCTCCGCTGGCCAAGGCTGCGCCAACCAGAGATGGCAGTAACATCTTAGACTACATATTTAAGAAGGAAAAAAGGTTATTGCACAGATGTAATTGTGCTCAGAGAAGAGAGGAATGAGAATATGTGAGAAGAACAACTCTGCAGACATCAGTCAGTGGAGGAGAAGGCACTGGAGTGGAGATTCCCTTGCAGTCTGTGTGAAGACCATGGTGAAACAGCCCTGCCCCTGCAGCCCATGAAGGACCACAGCAATGCAGAGACCCACTTGCATCCCATGGAAGTCCACAGGGGTGCAAATTTCCACCTGCAGCCCATGGAGGAGACCCATGTCAGAACAGGCTCTTGGCAGGGACCTGCAGACCCATGGAGAGAGGAGCCCATGCTGGAGGATGGTTCCTGGCAGGACTTGTGACCCTGTGGGGAACCCACATCAGAGCAGGCTGTGCCTGAAGGACTGCACCCCATGGAAAGAGACCCACATTGAAGCAGGCCATGAGGAGCTGTAGCCCATAGGAAGGATTGATGCAAGATAAATCTACGGAGAACTGTCTCCCATGGGAGGATCCCCCACCAGAGCAGGGGAAGGACGCTTCTCCCTGAGCAGTGGCAGAAACAGCCTGCGGGAAACTCACCACACCTCAGCCCATCTCCCTGTGCTGCTGGTGGGGAGAAGGTAGAGCCCAAGAAGGAGGAAGAGGTGGAGGGGAAGGTGCTTTTAAAATTTGTTTTACTTTTCATTAACCCGCTCTGATTTTGATTTGTAATAAATTCAATTATTTTGCCTAAGTCCAGTCTGTTTTGCCCATGATGGTAATCAGTGAGAGATCTGTCTCTGTCCTTGTTTCAACTCATGAGTCTTTCATTGTATTTTTCCTCCCCTGTCTTCTTGAGGGGAGTGATGGAGTGGCTTGGGTGGCTATCTGGCATCCAGCCAGGGTCAAACCACCACAATAAGACAAAGAGCCTTGAGTATTTCCATCTTCTCTCCGGCTTAAATCATATATATGATACAACCTCCATAAAAAACCCAAACAAAAATAAAAACAAACAAGAAAGGAAAAGACTAAACAAAGCCTAATGAAACCCAAATAAACCATGAAGGACAAAGTATGCGAAGATGCACTTCTTGAATCAGTCACGAAGATGCAGAAAAGGAAAATGAGGGAGGACAAGCCATGAAAATTGTTAGATACCCAACATGCCAAGCAGAAGACTGAGTAATATACCTTGTTTTCTTGGAAAGGGAAAAAGAAAAAAAAAAGTAAAAAAAGGAAAAAGAAGCAATAGCAGAAGGGAGTCAAATCCAATGCAATTTAGAAAGAACAAACAAAGAAGACTGGAAACCCCAAAATACCTTGGGCCAGTTTAGAGACCTTAATGATCCTGCAAGGACAATTCTTACACAAAATTGCTTTCCCAAAAGATCTTACCAGACATCAAAACTTCAACTACATCCAATTTAATAAGCTAAAACATCATAATCCTACTGATCTCCACCAAGAAAACATTGGTATTGTCTTACAGTTTGCTTCAGCCACAGTGTGACCTCCACCAGAATACACAGGGCAATCCTCTGAACCCTAACACAAATCCCCCAACATTAAAACAGCACTTAATGCACCACAACATACACTTTCATATTGCCCTGTTAAAGACACAAACAGGAATTTTCACCTGCAATAATATTTCCATAGAGAGTTTTTCCATGCTCTTGGAAGGCAGCAGTTCTTACCAATAACTTTAAAACAACCATTAACAGGTTGCTAACAAGCGAAAAACAATTCTGGCTGGAATCTCTTCCCAAGTGTTTGCTAATTTTACAGCTTCTTTACTCTTACTACTTGTGCAAGAGCTCAACTGATCAAGGCAATCCAGTTCGCCACTTCAATTTATAAATAAAGATGATGATCACACCGATTCATCTTGCAAACAGTCTGATATTTTCAGACATTCAAATGTACCAACAGAGCACAGCTTAAATCTGAAGAGCTTCCTCCCATATTCACCTTCATACTAATATTTCATTCTAAAGTGACGAATAATGGACAAATCAAGGACTGTTGCAGTTACACTCATTTCCTGCATGTGACAAAATCATGACCTGTGAAAGCCGCTCTCTCTTTATTTTCTTATTTTCCTTTTAAATCCTGTCTACATCAAGTGCACAGATATACGTGCTAGTGATCTTGATTCCTACTGTGGTGTAATGCTGCAAATACTGTCAGCAATGAACACTACAACTCTCATAATACTTCATTCCAGATGCCTAAATACAGCCAGCCCAAAAAAGAATGAGAACTTTCTCATTAAAGCTTAGAAAGGGATTCATATGTAATTTTTCTGGTTCAACAACGAAATCTGAATTCTAACAGCCTTAACTTACAGCAAAGAATTTACACCTCACAAAAAGTTAGTTGTGCTTAAATTTAGCACCATTTTCAGCACATTTTTAATCAGTTTTGACCTCTAATGACTGCAGCAGGCACCCTTGCTACAGAAGTGAAACAATTTAACTTAATTTTGTAAAAGTTAAATTTGCCACACATCCCTAACACCCACATTTAAATCCTCCTTCTTGTTGATTAAGTTTGCACCATTAAGTTTTAAAGCTAAGCCTGCATTAGAATCTAACAAAACCAATTTAATTACTTAAGAATATAAATTTTGATTTTTATACAAATCCTATTAGTGATGGCATCCTAGCATAGGCATACTTTCAGAAATAACAAAATTTTACCAAAGTTATCTCTGGGAAAAAAAGAGAGTAAGAGAACAGCCTATTTTCTTAAGAAAATGTAAACATTCTAAAAAAGCATTTTCAATTGTACAATGAAAAGTTTATCCTTTGGCTATCCAGAAGCAAGCAGAGCATTTGCCCATGAAATTATTACCATGAAAAGCAAGATAAAAAGACTAACAGCTAACAAAACAAGAACTATTTCCTATAACCCTATTTTTTCCTCTAATTCAGTCCTCCAAACTTTAGAAAAAACTTCCAAGTGACAGTCTCCACTGTCTGTGAGACTAGAGGAGCTTGCAAATTTACATATGAAATTAAGTTTAAATTACAAAGCAAAACAGGGTAAACTAAGGTAACACTAGCAGGCTTAGTTCTGAACTCTAATCCACATTAAGATATTGTCCAACCTGAAACACAGAGCAACAAAAAGCCAAGTTACATCAAATGCATATTAAAAATACAAACAAGAAGATTTTGAGTTCAGTTATGGCTGAAATTGCGTTACTCATAACCCAAATTCTTGTAGGTACCTGCTTTAAGGTTAAAAACTTCACTTTTGTCCACCTTGTATATTAATGAATCAAATACATCTGTGTCCCAGTAGCAAAACCACCAGAGTCTCCAATAAAATGGGAGAAGCGAGTGCATGTCTTCAAAAGGTAAGCACATTACCAGAGCAGACTGAGAAGCTCTCTGCACTGCAAAAACTTTCCATCATCATGATCCTCACCATCCTACATGTAAACCCATTTCTTCTTAACAATAACACCAAGCTTGAGACATACAGCAACATAAACTAGAGCAAATCTAATGAAATCCAAAGACAATGAGAATTTTATATCACCTTTAGGTACTTCTAATTTAAAAAGAAAAACCAGAAGTCAATGGTTTCAAACTGATATTTAAATCCAGTGCACAACTACAAAGATGTCAGAGAAAATATATTTCCTTAGTCCTTTGTTCTTAGTCCTGCTGTCAAGCAATGCCTTGTACCTACTAGACCAAGCAAAAGCAGGGAACCTTTTGACTCCAAAACCAGAACAATCCAAAGGGGAAGAAAAGGAGACAATAAAAATTTTTGTCCTGAGATTTTGGAAGAACATCACATCAAAGTTACAGTGTTTATTCAAAAACCATTAAATGGTTTGGGTTGAAAGGGACCTTTAAACATCATCTAATAACCACCCCTGTGCCACAGACAAACATCTTGCACTAGATCAGGTTGCTCAAAGTCCCATCCATCAACCTGGCCTTGAACACTGCCAGAAATGGGGCATTCACAACTTCTCTGGTTAACCTGTTCCAATGCCTCACCACCCTCCACAGTAAAGAATTCCCTCCTGATGTCCAAACTAAATCCACACTCCTTCCATTTAAAACTTATGTCCTTTGTCCTGTCACTACAGGCTCTTGGTAAAATGTCTCTCTCCATCTTTCTCATAATACCCTTCATATACTGAATGAAAAGTTTAAGTAAGGTCTCCCTGGAACCTTCTCCAGGCTGAACAACGCCAACCCTCTCAGCTATCAGAGAGGCGTTCCATCACTCTGATCACTTTTGTGGCCCTCCTCTGGATCTGCTCCAATGGGTGCATGTCTTTTTTGTGCTGTGTGCCACAGAGTGCTCCAGATAGGGTCACCTGAGAGCAGAACAGAGGGAGAGAACGGCATGTTTCTTTTTACAAGTTCTGGCAAAGAAAGTAGTGCAATTTTGGAGAGAAAGAGACCCCAACTCTGGCAAAAATTTACATATGACTCTATACCCATTTCCTGAAGTGCAAAATGGAATTACTATTTTCCTATTTTCACAGTAGCCTATATGCATTTTTCTAAGGTTCATAGATAAAGAAGGATCTGAAAAACACTACCTTAAATAAAGTGGAATGTAACCAATGTTTGGTTTAGTTAAAAAAATATGTATTTGATTTCGACTTGTATCATTTATAGGAAGACGCAAAGCAGCAACAGGAAGAGGTTCACTCTTAGGACACCAGAGATTCTGTGGGTAAAAAGAAAACTGACAGAAAACTACCCACTGGGACATACTATTTCCTAAACCAGTGCTTTTTCCAGAAGCTGGGATAATGCAATGAGTGTTTAAATCAGACAACCTTCTATCTGCGTGGTTACATTAAAGGCTACAAGTTACAGCACTACAGCAGGGCACATCAGCTCAGAACAATTTTATTACCAAGTCACTTAGTCATGTCTGTAACAGGTCTGGACTGCAGTGCTGTAGAAACATGAACAGTCAATCTGCTCTTGTTCTAGTAGTTCTTCTATTGAAAAATCTACAACTCTTAAAATAAAACAAGTTACTCTGTTGACAAGCTCAACATGCCTCTATAATTTTCTAATCATTACATTATATTACTGAAAATTCTCCTTTATCAAGCAAGGGAAACTCAATGGTCTCCATAAGAGAAAAAAAATAGTAGTTTAAGTTTGCATGCTGTATAGATTATAATTTGTACCCAGACCTCTAAATGTTGGTTCCAAGAACCACTTCTTTACATGGAAATAAGCTTGAAAAATATAGTAACTAAAATTTTTCTATTAGTGTACTCTTACCTAAAAAACATGCTAGCACCTAAGTATTCTGTTCAAAATGAGATCATGCATTCCTAAAGCACAGGCAGAACTTCCAAGGCCAAGTTTTCCATACTCTTATTTCTCCCAGGTCTGTGCAGCAGGAAGACTGTATAAACCTGCAGGCTGCTATGACTGCCTGTACACATCCTCCTGATATCCCATCCAAGTGGGACATCTGCCCGGTTTTCCTTCTGATGCACTGAGACAGACCCTGTTGGACAGCATGGGAAGTACAACAGCAGAGTTGGTAACACATTGACAACCTCTTACTAGTAAATCACTCACTTCATGTTCATAATACAAGTTTTTGATGTCGAGAGTGGTGTAAGTGCAAGTGGAACATCTTTAAAGCTGTTTCATTCACTAGAATTTTGTGGGGTTTCTGATAAATTAAAAAAAAAAAAATCAAACTTCAGTGGCAAGATAGAAGATTGCAGGTATTCCCAATTCATGCAACCATCGGCACCTGGGATATGACTCATCGTTAAGCTGGGCCCTACTGAAATAACTGTAACTACACAAAACTAGGCACTACCTAAGAAATACAACAGATGAAAAACAGTAATCAGAGATCTTAACATATAAGTTGTAGGATAACACTTTTTAAGCTGAGTATCTGAGAACTCTCTCAAAGGACTCAGTATTGCTTTCAAAACAGTATATCTAAAATCCAAGAGTTTGCACCAAGACCAAGAATAAGCTAAATCAAAAAACAGGCACCCCCAAAGCAGTATCCAAATAAGGGTGTGCATTCATTTAGCTTAAATGAATTTAAGTTATTTAAATTAAAGCAATGCGATTTTCTCATGCCGACAGTTCAAGTAACAAGCCCAAGTTTTAAAGCCAGTTCAAACCAGTGTACAAAGGAGTAAGGTGGAAGAAGAATCATTTAGCTAAACTAGCACCATTATTTTGTCAGCCAAGGAGCAGAATGCATATGCCTAATTTAGGTGCCCAAATTAAGACACTGTTTTCTACACGATCCCTGGATAGGCAGTGGAAAGTTTCCTCCAGAGATGTTGTTAACGCAAGGCACTGAACCGGGATTCTAGAGATAGGTGCACAAATTACTCCTGAGATCAAATGTGTTCACCATGCCTCCACAGGACAAGTATGCCCGGTGCTCCACCTGCACCTCAAATATGTGGTCATGAGGTGACTGTGAAATGTAACTAATCTTAAGAACCAAAGCAACTAAGAAAGACACAAAATAAGAAGTTGGACAACAAATACTGAAAAGAAGAAGTTACAAAGCAGAGGGAAAAGACTTCTTTTTGGTTAAGTCACCATCAGAGAAACAAAGTGCCAATGCCACACGGACACCTGACCATCAATACACAACATTACAGCAGCTCATTGTAAGTAGAAACTACATACCGTGGTACCTGTATAGTATCTTACTGCTTCCTCAAAGAGAAGGCATCCCAAATACACTCCATATCGACTAAGTACCAATTCACAATATGGTATTAGAAACATTATTTGACCTAATTCAAGTTATGTAGACACCAGGTATCTGTGGCCCATGTGGACCATTCTTCCCAGTCCTGCCAAAAGGATTTCCAGTACAGAGTTTTTTCTCCCTGAGTAGCATCAGGGTATGTGTGTGTATTAGGGCTGAGTATATGATTATATATGAACACATATACCAAGGGAAAGGTTGCTGAGGAAGTCAGTAAAAAAACAAAACAAAGTAAAACAAGTAAGTAATCTCTGTCCTTTCAGTGTTTAACTTTACCCCAGCTGAAACCAGAACACAACTATACAGATAACCTCAGGTAAAATTCTTTTCTCCTCAAAGGCATAGCTAGAGGATTTATAGACAAAGTGGGGGAGATAGCACATGAATCTACAAAGGAAAGGAATACGTGGAAAGAAAAGAGTATTAGGTAAGATCACAAGGAAGGTCTTAATGACAGGAAAGTAAGATCAGAAGGGCAAAAAAACATGAAGAAGGAAATGGTTATTGGGAAGAAGAAAACTGGAAGGGGAAAGGTTACAGAGGGATAATGATGGTGCTGGAATATAACTTCAAGAGGAAACAAGAAGGATAAGGAAAAGATCCCAGTCAGGACACAGTTAGCTTTCAGTGGCAAAGTTACTGGGAATCAAATGAGCCGGTTATTTGAAACAACAAAAAATGCAGGACTAGTCATCTGGACAGAGACAATAAATACACAAACAGACGAACAAAAGGTTACGGGGGCACCTTCTCTGGTAAGGCCACAACAGTAGGTGGCAACAAGGGGAAGCCTGGTGCACAGTCCTTGAGTGCGAGAGAAACCTAGAGAAGGTGACAAAGATGAACTGTGGCAAATATTCCCCAGCCACGATGGTACTGGGGGCACTAGGGAATTTCTCTAGGTACAATCAAAAAGCTCCTAGACAGACCTGAGTATCACTAGGGCTATGGGAATGGCTGGGATACAACAGGGTGAAAGGAAGCAGCACAGAAAAGGACAGGGAGGACAGAGAGCAGGTGAACACCTCAAAACAGTGCCCGGTGAGGTTACGGACAAAAGCTCACAGGGAAAAAAGAGGGCAGAAGCGTGGGACGAGCAGGGCCTGGGATGGCTGAGGTGGGCAGTCCCGGGGCCGAGGGGAGTACAGCGAGGGCTGTGGGGCTGCGGGAGGTCAGGCCCGAGGTCTGAGAGCCGCCGGGGCGGGACAGAAAGGCTGGGGCAGCCACCGAGGCGCCCTGGCCATGCGAGGGCCGCGGTCACGGGGGAGAGCCGAGGAAGGACGGACGGACGGAGGGAGCGGGCAGCCCCCCGGCGGCCGGGCAGATCCTGCGGGGCCGGGGCAGCAAGCGGGGCGCTCCCGCACCCCGACGGGGGCGATGCGTTCTGAGTGCGCAGTTCGCGGCCTCCCCGCTCCGGCGGGGCCCGCGGCTCCGGGACCGGATCCACGAGTGGGCTGGGCAGCCACCACCGCCGCCCCCGCGCTCCGGGGCCGGGAGCGCGCCCGGGAGAAGAAAGGCAGGCGGGCGGGCAGGCGGGCGGGCCGGGCCCGGCCGCCCCTTCCCCCGCTCCCCGTGGCGTGACTCAGTGCCGGGCCCCGCGCCGCCGCCTT